>JAOCPS010358594.1:0-12523 GCA_025505425.1 Graphium colonna | reverse complement strand
CCATGAACGCTGTAAAGGGTTCGAAACGTCGGGTGATAAAATTTAAAAAATAAACCGCGATAAAATCCGTAAAGTTGCTTAATTTAAAACTTTCTCATTTTCTTAGCTTCCTTGAGCACAGATCGACGCCAGGTTTGCTCGGGGCAACCATGCTAACGCTTCCCTTGTGGATTCCACTCCAAAACTGTTTAAGTATGAGATTTAGACCTCTAAGAAACGAGTGGCCTATCCACTTCCACTTGCGTCGTTTGATCTGTTGGTCGATCGGGAATTCTTTACATCGCTCTCGAAGGGTTTCGACATTACCTCAGGCCAGTATTTACCAAGAATTTGACGGAAGCTTGGAGCTGATGCGAGATGTTTTTTGTTTTTGTTGCCTTGCACCCATACAGCAGTACTTATTTTTCAGTATTTTTGGTTGGAACAAATCTTACGCTTAACTCTTCGAGTCAATTTACCCGACTGCCAAATAGGGCGCAACTGTGCGAAAGTAGCTCGGGCCTTGGCGATCCGTGAAGTAATGTAATCTTCAGTTCCTTCTCTTTCTGAAACGACGCTGACGAGATATATGAATTTGTGGACATGTTCCACAACATCTGTGTCAATTTGCGACGGTGTCGAGTTCTTTACTCCAGATCTTATCTCCTGGTGTTAATTTTAGTCCTATCTTTGCTGCCTTGTAGGTCGTTAAGTTTGGCCTGCATGCCGACGCGTGTGTGTATAAAAGATTAAATATTCCCCATTTTATGCCGCGCCGTCACTTTAGATGCGTGGCATAACTCCACCAAGCGCGATCAGAAAGTGAAAAGGGGACAAGAGCAATCTTTTCCGACACCAGCTTGTACAGCGATATCATCCGAAATGACACCATCGTGTGAGATTGTGCAAGAGTAGTTCGTGTATATAGCTTTCAGCGGGTTCACGATTTTCGGTAGAATAACAATACAAATCAGGCAAGACCAACTCAGCGTAACTCCAGAATGATACGAAGAGTGTTTATATTATCAATGCACGAGTAGTTATGATGGAAACCTGCCTACTTATTGCGCAGGAGTGGTTGAACGGCTCTCTTCTCTTTGCTGTATGCTGAATGTTGCCCGCTAACTTTGCACATGTGTCCCGGTTTGTTGCGAGGCAAAACAACTCTTCGGCGGACTTAATCCCTGTCCATCCTCTAATGTGTCGTAACCATGACTTTTTTCTGAATCCAGCATGTCTCTACACTTCAACCTTTCATTTTACGATAACACCACATTTCGGATACACCACGATTGGCAAAATATAACACAGTAAAATCCTTATTCGGAGCTTAACGAAAAAAAATATATATATATTCAGAAAAATTGATTAGTTTTTTTTAAATTCAAGATTCTATTCATGTAATTATTACGAACACTTCGTGGATTTGAATTTAAATAAAATATATTAAATAAATAAAATTAAAGCAAAACAACTCAAATGTGTCGAATGTGTCTCAAAAGTTCATTTTTAAGGCGTTTGAAGTCGGTTTTTGAATTTTTTTGAAAATTAATGTGTACGTAATCTGTAGGGCTTTCATTATTAACAAAGAACTATATTTTCTGCCTATCTGATAGACCAACTCTGACGGCACTTGCCTTTATAGATAGGAAGTGAGCTAGTTCTCGGACTTCTATTATAAAAAAATATTAGCTACCGAAAAAAAATTCTTTAAATAGAGTTCTGTCTAATGTACGCAGAGACGCGCAACTGTGATGCCGGACCTATCGCGTGGCAGAGGGTAGAGACAGGACACTGTGCGTAGGACTTACTTAGACCTTGAAGTAGGTTTAAGGGCCCTTTAGTCGTACGAAACGCTCACCTACACAGATAGATATCTTCTCACTTTACCGTTCTAAATCTGGTAAGATCCTACTAACACCGCCGTCGATGCCCTTTCTGATAGAGAAGTTATCTAAGTCCTGTAAAGGTGTGTCTTTTAGCAGATTATGGAGAGATTTCGCTGGTGTGTCGTAAATACAATATTATAAGCCTTTTATTATAAAATTCACACTTAAATTGAATATGCATAAAACTATGTTCTTATCTATTCCAATATGTCCCGGAGCTCGGTTTGCCTCTTGGCATAGGCCTCCTCTAAAATTTTATATTGTGGCCTGTCGCTTGCTACCTTTCTCCAATGGTTTCCAGCCGTGAGTTTTAGGTCTACCTCCCATCTTGCTTGTTGGCGTCTTCTTCTTCTCTTCCTATCTCTTAGGTACCAGTCACAAACGATTTTGCACTATTTCAACTGTGGATCACGCGTTTTACGATGTAACCATTCCTGATTATTTGGTTTTAAATGTCAAAGTATTTGTTGGCTTTTAACGTATGGTCTTTGAGTATGTTCGTTTCCCATTTCACGGTAAGTACTATCATTACGCGCCTTAGTGTTAAAGCGCCAGTGCGCGCAATAAAACGATGTATTATGAAATTCAATGTAATCGCAAGCAACAACAATTAAAACACCGGCTGGCGATATTGCTAAGTCTCCGCCTTCGGCGTTATAAGTCGTAGGTTCGGTTTCCCACCCGGTATAACTATTTGTATAGCATACAAATTGGTTCGGATCTGGGTTCTTGTTTATGTTTTTATGCCTGTATAATTCCCTGCGTCTATTTTAAGACAAAATAGAAAATTAAATAAAAAACATGATAACAACAAATTTAACAAAAGCTTTCAGCTAGTAGAAAACAGCATCTCATATACAACTTTTGTTTTGGTCAGATGGAGTGGTATGCCTTATTGTAAATTCCGAATAATTTATATTAGACCTTCCCATAGATAAATTTAAGAGCAAAATCAGAAATACACTTGTACGTAAAGCGTATATATTACTACATAAAATAATATTTTGATGATTTGCGTGTATGAGAATAATACTGTTGATTATATTATTTAACAAGCAAAAACAAAGTGTAATATATTACTTTTTATAATAAATATTATTTTAAAAGAGCTACTGCTGAGGTTTTCGCCTGCACCTCTTGCAGTATCTGGCTTACGAGCTGACAGTAGCTTCCGCTCGAACACTTATAATATGATAATGTAAAAATTTGACGTTTCATAACAACGTGTAAGCGTCTATGTGAATATTATCCAAACGTATTACTTTTCTCTTTGATTATACTCATCTTAGAATAGAGAATGATCTAGATGGAGCATTGTCAAACAAAATTGTCAAAGTGATAGATGTAACCATTTAGACATGTGTGTTTTGACATCTTGTAAAAACGCATACTCCAATGTATTGAATCCAATGTGTAAATATTGCCAGAGTAGGAAAAATGCCCCGTATTTTTATTTATCATCAATAATGCCATTTCAATTAAATTAATTCATGTATATAATATATTTATAATTAATTGAATTTATATTAAAGAATAAGTCCTTCAAAAACCCTCAAAAATAAAGATATAATATCCAGATATTCGATTACACTTTTAACCAAATTTATATTAACGACACAAACGAAAATATACTTGTCAACAAGTTTATTTTCACAGAAGTTTACGAAAACCTACTCCAAACTCCTTAAAAGTATACTTTCTAAACTTATCTTCTTTGTTACTTTGATTTTAAAAACAACCTACTAATCAGAATTTTATAAAAAAATTACACTATACAAAATAAGACCATTGTGAAAGTGTACTCTATCAGAAAAACACAATATTTTTTAAAGCAGTTTATAAATTGGGATATATGGTATGCGCGAATTCCTGAATTTTGTTATTTTTATAAAAAAAACAAGAGAGAAAGACCGATAAGAAACCGATTTTTCTATAAAATTTACGGGACTATTTATGAATAATGTTCTACCATTAAAAATAATTTTTGAAATTGAAAATTTAGGTCTGCAGAGACTTATCTCAGTGTTAGTTGGTAAAACAAAATTAGTCTGTAAAGATAATGCGTGGTACTCTTTACTCCAAACATTACACTTGTTATTTGATCTCTCCAACAACCAGACAACAGTCAATAACCAGACGAGTTTTTAACATGTTTGTCATTGAGATAGAAAAACTAGTGAATACTATTGGAGGAAGATGAAGCGAATCTGTTTTATTTATATTGCGTGAAATTCCAACTAAAACGGCTTGATATTTGGATAGATTGACAGTAGCCTAAATTTAACAGTCCACTTCACTTATACTTTTTCTTAATTTTTGAATTCAAAATATCCGTTATTCAATGGCCTATTCTAGCCAGTATCTAATGTAGAAACGTACATGCGACTATTCGGTTGTTGTCGAAATCATGGTAATAAAGAAACTAACTCTCAGTTTATGTTGAAACTAGCTTCTAACCGTGACTGGGTCCGCGTATAATCTGTACTATATTTATTAATGAAAGCATATTTAATGAGCTTTTATTACAGATACATATTATATCAATTTAGTAGTCCATCCAAATAACAGAATCTTTCAACATGAATTTTCACAAAAGTCGAGATATCCAAATTTATCTATAAATTAGCCATATTAAGAACCAATACAGGTATTTTAGGTGGAAGAACGTATTCTTAACATGTGTTTACTGACATTTGCCACTGGAAACTCGACAACTGACTCTTACCCTACTAACACTGATACTTGATTCCCGATCTGCGAGCAAGATGGTAAACCATCTTTCTCGATCGAATGAAAATGAAAATATGTTAATTCACATAGGTGCTTGCATGCTCTTATGGAAGGTCAAGTTTTACAGGAAGATTCGTTCATTCTAAGCTACCACCTGAAAGCAGATTCTACTGAGAAGAGCTGGCGAGAAACTCAGCTGTTGCTCTTTGAATGTTAATCCATCCACAATTTTTCAGGTTGCTTGAAAGATATTATTTTGAAAATTAGTACTTGGTGCATGCTGACTAATGCCTTTACTGCTTCTTTCTACTCTTAACTGTTTTTGCCGAACAATGGGTCAAGTAGATCACCAGCTGATCGAATTCTGCAGAATCCCGTACTGGAGGTCATTAATCTGTTCTTAAACTTTAACCTACAATACTTTTGGATGATTTTATAACATTCAAAATCGAGTTTGATGCATAAAAAGTGCACAGAAGATTGGCTGTCACTTTAGTGAATCGTTCTCTGCTGTGAAAAGGTGTTAAAATGGCATAAAGAAGTACCCTAGGACATACTTGGCGAGAAGCAAAAACACACATCAAGTATCCAAAGGCAGGTAAAATAATCTCCCGCCAATTTCGCCAATATGCTCCGACTCTTCCGCGGCGAAAGCATTTTTGAAATACAGGGAGGGAATATTAGAGTCCTTTTTTAAGGGTTGTCTGCTGACATGGCTCAGACACGATAACGCAATTTGAAGCGACCGAACCTAGGTTTTGACTTACCACAGATTGGAATGACAAATAATAGTATAGATAGCTTTATACGCTGCTTAACTACATTGGCAATGAAACAGATGAATCATCGTAAGAAGCGAATTTACCTTCAGGGATAGGATGCAAAGATGGTACATATCTCATCTAAATCTACTGACCTATATTGCCATGCACAGCAATTTCTAATAGGTAGTATCGGGCATATGAAAGGCACCTCTTTCCGGATTAAACTATAATCAGAAGCATCTAACAGGGCAGCGTGAATGATCTCGTTATTATACGGGTAAATCAAGAAACAGCAGAAAGTCCAGCAAGGAAGGAACATGATCCAATACATCTGAGATCCTTGTAGGTGACGTGATTATCTAAATTAGATCGTACGCCACGGGAAAGTCGTGTACAGATCTCTTCCTGTGATGCATAATCATCAATCAGTCAAACAGCGAAGTGAGCGCTATATCAAGAAATCTATAGCTATTTGGACATGACCGATCAAAAAGTCGATCAGCTTTGGCATCACTGCTCTGAAACATGTACAGGTACTCGTATACGTGACAGATAATAGATATACTTACTGATGTAAGCATATACTACTGTTGTAGGTACAAAATATTGTTCAAATTTATTATATTATACTAAGACGTAAGCCAGGTAGAATATCTGAATCTCTATTGAAAATAGCAAAGCCGAAATTGCCATTTTAATATAATAATGGAGAGCATTTGGTTAGTCTGTATATAACAGTCTGTATGTGACAGGTTGGAATGTAACCCCTTGATATTTCAAGCTCCACATCAAGAGTGGAAAGGAGCGCTGAAATGGTTTCGCTTCGTTTGCGGACAATTAGACAGAGCAGTATGGTACCACCCAGAATACGCGGAGATGCATGGGCGCCCACCCCCGGGTTACATCATACCATCTTACTGTTGACGCCTACGTCAGGATTCTCCAGACTGTCTTATACCTTTCTAGGTTAATAGGTATTTCGTTACCGCTTTGGGCCCGGGGTATAATAAAGAGGCAAGTGACTGACTCATTTATTGGCCTAATGCCTGCCTTCTCTAAAAACTCCTACTTCACGCCTGTGTTCTGCGGAAGTGTGGTATTTATGCGGTTCAAACCTTACCCACATCATTGGCAAAATATACTGCTAATTCTACCCCCCTGAAATCTGATATAAATACTGCTCGGTTTACCTGTATTCATTGTATATATGTTTCGGTATCTACTATGGGGTAATATAATAGTAATTGGAACAATTTTCATACTGAAAAATAGGTCTGTTCTTGGTAGTGTCATTAGGAACAGTTATTTGTAGCAATTATTTTTATCTCAAATTTGACCTTTCATAAGAACGCGCAAACGTCATGTTTTGGATTTGAATTAACAAATAATAGTAAATAACATACCAAAGAAAAAACGTACTAATATTTGATCCTCGACCGGTTTATTTCAACGTATCAATATAAGTGCAATTTCTTTACATACATGCTATTTAATCAAATGAATTCACGCATGCTTTACCACTATCTTATAAAGTATAGGAAAGTACGGTGTGTTACATTCGCGCGTTTACTCTTACCGCTTATTTTAAATTAAAAAAATGTTACTTTCAGCAGCTGAAATTATTTCAGTAATTGTATTTTTGGAATTAAATTTAGTGGGCAGTTTTGTCATCCCTACCAAACGACTTTACCAGTTGGACATTCTTCATTTTAACGATTTTCATGCGAGGTTTGTACATTATTTAAATATATCCTGTGGGAATTTAAATTTACTTACTATTCGTGATAAACGTATAAATTGCGATATAATTATGGAATTCTTATATGCACAAAATTGCGCGAGTCTTTCCATACTTATACTATCATCCATCATCCATATACCTGCCTTGGCATGCTTTTGTACACTTATATTTTCTGTTAAAAAATCCTACGCAGTTCTTGACATTAATTTCATACAACGATTGTTTTCAAATGAAGGTTTTCATCTATTTAAAAAATCATAATTTATGATCAATAATTTACTTTATACAATATTAAAGGTTTGAAGAAACTACTATGGTGACTCCTACGTGTAGATTTAACAACGGTTCTTGTTTGGGAGGTTTTCCGCGGCTTTATCGAGCCATCCAAGATCTCAAACGTCAAAAACCAGACTCCATTCTACTTAATGCGGGTGATAGCTTCCAAGGGACTTATTGGTATACCTTGCTAAAATGGAATGTCACACAGGAGTTTATGAATCTACTACCCCACGATGCGCATGTATGTTTGCTTCTCTAATATTACCAAGTAATATTTACCTATTTTCTTTATGTAAATTTTTACAATTAATTTCACCATCCCATCACCCTTTTTCTGATGCCTTTTACTTATTCTTTACTCCATGCATCATATATTTTTTTTGCGTCAAAAGATTAAGTCATTATTTCAAAACTGCTAACGTATCAACAAGTCATCGGATATTATGGGTTTTCATAGGCTACAGTAATCACTAAATAAATTTACACCAGGAGATCAGGTTAATTTGCCAACCTTGTCATACAATGTATATCTTTTTAGACAATAGGTAATCACGACTTCGATGATGGGCCACAGGGTCTAGCCCCTTACTTATCAGCTCTTAAGGCACCGGTTTTGGCGGCAAATATGAACTCTAGCAAAGAACCATTGCTGCAAAACTTGTACAAACCATACGTAGTCTTAGAACGCAGTGGAAGAAAAATAGGAATTATTGGTCTAATTACTCCTGATACTAAGGTAAGCCAAAAGATAAATTGCATATCAAAGTTTTTCATTTGATCGTCACCTTATCTAAGTATATGATTTATGTTTAAAATGTAATTATTAAATGGAGTTGAATGAATAATTCAATAGTATTATCTTAGTGTTGGCACGATAACGCACTTTTACAATGTGTAAATCGTGCAAATCTTATCGTATAACTTTATAACCATAGGTTTACTCATTATATAGTATTTCTGAGTTGTGTTTAAAATAACAACGAAAGTTAGCTTGTTTACCGACAAAAGACAGATATCATTTTTATTGTTCAATCTGCTTATCTAGTTATGATATCAAAGCTTTCGAATGATTATTCGTATTAGATTTCTTATATTAAAAGAATTCATGAAATCGAATACGAGTTCGCCGGGGCGTTCTTTCCAACCGATTAGTTTAATTATTTTTTAAGTGGAAGGTATCGACGCCCAGATTTGTCATCAAGCATTGGAATTCATTAAAATTTTATCCGTCTTATGATATACGAAAACTCCCATTAAATTTTTTTACGTTTTCATAGTTTTTTTTCTTTTAGTCTAGGTATATTATATATATTGAGCTATGTTATTCAGTTTACGCACTTAACGAATTGGTTAAGTTTAACTCATTTAATTAATTGGTTAACTTTAACGAAAGCTGGGTGACAACATTATGTATGTACTGGTCAGCTCGTGAAGATTTGTTTGCCAATACGAGTATTTTGCGGCTCGATTCATTAAAACTATTTTGAGATTTAAAATCCCTTATTTTAATTTTTGTAGACATTATCATTTATTGGTAAGATTGAAATCACCGATCCCAATGACGCAACAAAACGTGTAGCAGAAGAATTAACTGGAATGGGTGTGGATATCATAATTCTACTATCACATTGTGGTTACGATATGGATGTGTAAGTACGAATATCTTAGTCGGATAGAAAATTACTTAAGAACTTACAAATTTGAGCAATAACCTATATTTATGTATTTCTCCCCGTTGGTCTATAATCTTTTGTAATACAAATCGTATTACATACAAAAATGTATATTAAAAATTAAAGGCCGCAGAGTTTCTTGCCAGTTTTATTCTGGACAGGTCTAGTTTTCGAACCGGTCGTAGATTTTGACGTTCGTAAGCGCTTAAAAAAAGCCTTAATAAAATATTTTGAATGTGAATCCAACATGCTTTCCTCAGTTTGCCTACCATTTTTTTTATTTTATGAAGTAATTAGAGTATTCAGAATCTGTGCTCGGGTTACCCAAGTATAATATATTCCTCTATTTTAGCGAACCTTTCATAATAAGCCAGTACTGCTCGCTAAATACTGTTGAAAATGCTATTTACACATTCGCAGTTTGCTCAGCACATTTAATGTTGGATCTATTGGCTTTAAATATATATAGTCATTTACATATTGGTTCCATAAAATATTCAGAAAAATATACTCAGTACTTTATCATTAATGAAAATAACGAAGAAAACAGATTATGCAAGTTTACCTCTAAGATATTTGAAGTTGTTTTTAATTTTTTGGATGCAAACAATAGTGTCTTTTGTAATAAATACCTAACTTTATATACGCAGTTGATAACATTAGGGAAACGATAACGTGACGAACGTTTTGTGACCTCATAATAATAGTAAAATTGGACTAGAAAACGAGTATATTTATCTACTCAATTACTTTAAAGTTGTTAATGCTTATTTAAACAAGTTAATTTTCACATTAAATTGAAAAAACCGACTTAAAACGCTCTCAAAGTGTACTTTGGATATATTTTTCTTCGTTATTTTGATTAAAAAAAAACTACTCAAGATTTTATGGGACCATTTCGGAAATTCTCTTTAGAAGAAATGATATGTGAAAAATTTACAATGACGGAGGTACATGCGAATATACATAAACCTTCTCCTTTTTGAAGTCTGTTAATACTAACACACTTTTATTAACTAATCCGTTGTCCAATCTACTCTATTAGGATAGTTAGCTACATGCACAATTATAGCCAAATGTTATTAGGGCGATATATTACGCTAATGGTCTTTACGGTAACACATTGTCTAACATTTCTCCGCAGTTCGCTGGCACGTGAACATGGTCAATATGTTGATGTAATTGTTGGTGGTCATTCACACAGGGATGAATCTGTTTTTAAACCATACCTTACAATTATTAAGCCCAAGGCTGATAAGACAAAACGGGTGAGTATCAGCTTTAGAAGTTAAAATATCCACTTAAATGAATTTTTGATGACCGGTTGCCGCAGTTGCTGAGCCCTTGGGTTCAGTGTCCTGGGTCATGGGTTTGATTCTCACACGGAACAATTATTTGTATGGCCTTCAATTTTTCAAAAATTCAATTCAAAC
The DNA here is from genome assembly GCA_025505425.1 of Graphium colonna. Classification (NCBI taxonomy): domain Eukaryota; kingdom Metazoa; phylum Arthropoda; class Insecta; order Lepidoptera; family Papilionidae; genus Graphium; species Graphium colonna. The sequence continues at coordinate 2,035 of JAOCPS010358594.1, read as the reverse complement.
TCACGATCTTCTACTTTGTATATCGAAGGTCCGCATGGATCATTGAATTAGTATAATATAAAAAAAAACTTACATTTGTTTGTAAAAAAAGTTTCTATATTTTTTTCTTTTTGTTGCTTCAAATCCAATTCGATAAAGGTTATGTATTATAAATCATATTATATGGAAAAATAATAATTTCATCAGCATTTTGTGATAATTGTATTGCAATGTTTAATGTGAAGTTGGCGACGCTTTCCAGCAATATTTCAGGAAATGAATATCAAAGACGACACTTTTATAAAATGTCCGTCCTATAATTCATTTTGCAGACTGTCGTCGTTCAGGCTTCTGCTTTCACAAAGATTTTAGGTAGTCTATCGGTTTACTTTGACGTTAATGGAAACGTTGCAAAGTGGAAGGAAGCACCAATTGCTCTGGACGAATCAATACCTGAAGGTACTCATTTTCATTTAATATTCTGGATTTTTTACACGAGATTGCTATGAGATGATAGTTCGACGTCTTTGTAATATCTATATTAATAATATCTCTATTACAAATATTAAACCTTATCTATACGGTTCAATATTTTGTTACATCTTTGAAATAATATCGTCTCTATAATAACACACATACGATATTTTGCATATGTTTAGACATGAACATAGAACCATAATTAGCTTGTTTGAGAATATTAATTAATCTTGCAGCCAAACTTTTCATAAACGACGTTTACAAAGAAAGATGTGTTGTGAAGGAAAGTAGATAGAAGTATGGTTTAAGATTTTCTATTAACAAACCAAACAATAAATGCGAATAATGTCCGTTCTCAAGTTGCTCTGATTTCTTAGTATTTCCTAATTCTATGAGTGTGCAAGATTGTTAGACTTTGGAAAAAAAAATTGTTTGTTATTTGACATTATTAATGCTATTGCACATTTTATCTAAGAAGTAATAAAAAAAACTTTTATAACAAAATAAAGAAGTTATATTTAATACGGCAACACATTAATGTTATTAACGTACACAGATATTTACGGAAAAATCTGGCGTCTTAATATTTTTTCTCTAAAATCTAAAGTCTAAGATAACAGTATATCTTCTATATACTGTTATTTTAGACACACACACACACACACACACAAACACTTATAAAAGGCTACAACTATGCCCCTAATTTTGTTACATAAATATTATGGCAATCGAGTATAGAATGCGGCACTTTAATATCGTTGGCGTTGAAAAATGTTAACTATACATATGCGTCACTCTTACTTTGATTACACAGTGGTGGGATAGTTAAGTAAATAGATTTCCTCTCAGTTCTGAAAACAATTGCTGTAGGAAAATATTTTTAATATAACTTGCAACAATAAACGATTTGCGTCAAGCTATTGTGTTCCTAGTCTTCCCTGACAATCGAATATTTGAAATCGTGATGGTAAAAGTAACATAAATCGGACGTGGTCTCGCCGTAATGAGAATCGGTAAATGCGAGAGAGTAGTAATATAAACCTTTGATTACTTATTGACGTATATATAATTATATATGTCAAGTTATGAATATATCGTAGTGGTAGTCAGAGAGGGGGGTGTTTTGATAGACGATTTTGTTCTATAGGTAGCGATTTAAAAATAATCTCCGAAATATTAGCATGGAGCGTTATTGCTTTACGGAAACCAAATAAAATGAAGTTTATGTAAAGGTGAAATAAAACACTTTTGTGTTACCAAAGTTTTATAGTTACTTACTAATTTTTTACTTACCACAAGTTGTACAAAAAAAGTAATCATGTAATTTTTTGGTTATGATCCATTGTTGATCGTATTTTATAACAATAGTCATCATTTATAATTTTTTTAGATAGTACAGGTTTTCAATTCAGTAATTTGTATTAATAATAAGCTAAAACTCCTAATAATTGTTCGGTACTTTAAACAGAATACCGAGAAATAATCTTTATTATCAGAAACAAAGATGAATTGACTAAAATTATTCATCCAAGATTTAGTTTTTTCAAAATTGTGATCATAAATTTTTCCAATACTGTTT
>JAOCPS010358264.1:0-12524 GCA_025505425.1 Graphium colonna | reverse complement strand
ATAGAAAATAGCTTCTATTGCATTCTTCATCACTATGACAAACGTCATGTAGGTAAAGCAAAACTCATACTTTTATACTTTAAATTAAATTCACGGGTTAAAAATTGATTCCATGAACCGTAATGTCCTAAGAAATTATGAAATAATTACTATATAGTTTTTATCTTGGTTCATGAAAACTTTTTGTACCACTTTTGGGCATTGTTTTGTAACATTAATGTTTTGTAATTTCAGAGGAAGACTGGGCAGAGAGCACGGCGTACTTGATGCACGAGGCGTTCGACGCGTCGCCCCCGCGGAGGGCGCAGTCCCCGAGACGCGCTTCCCCTCCCCGCTCACCGCCCCGGCGGGCTCTGTCCCCCAGGAATTACGACAGAGGGTACACCGAGGACTTCGCCGAACCCTACCGTGATCAACTAGCTCCCTTCCGCGACGCCACCTTCGAGCGCCGCTTCCGCCACGAGTCCCTCGAACGCGTCAAAGAGAAGCCAGATAAATACGAAGAACAGACGTACAGGAGGAGGTACGTGGCCGACGCTAAACCCTCTAACCGTAGCATAGACCGAGTGGAGGAACGACGGTTCGGCAAACTGCAGCGCGGCGCCAGCGAAGGCAGCCTGAAAATAGCGGAGACCTCCCCCAAGGATCGGTTTAACGTCGCTAAGGAGAAGTTCATGAATCTCGAACGTGAGAGGTTTAACAGAGAGCTGGAGCAGCACATGGCGATGCGGCGGAGCATGCTGGAGAGGAACAGTCGCTCGACTTCTTCCCCCGAGGAAGAGAGGCGTGACGAGCGTCAGGGCCGCCGCGAGCCGGAGCGCTCGCACCGGGACGTTGAGCGCTCGCTCAGAGAACCGGAGCGACGCAAGGAAGTACGCGAAGAGACGGCCGACTCGCTGAGAGAGATCGAGAGATTGCCACGCGTCGGCCGCAAACGCGATGAAGACTCGGGTCGCAAACGATACGAGTACGGCACAGAGGACTACTTGACCAGGGTCGAGCCAAAACACAGGGACGAGTTCGACCGCTACCGCGAGAGAAGGGAACTGGACCGGCGCATAGACGAGGACGAAGTGATCGAGCCGGTGATCGAGGACAGGAGGAGGGAATGGACAGATAGACAGAGAGCTTTCAGTCGATCGCGTCTCCTAGATGAGCAGCGTCAGTCGTACGCAGAGGGGGACGTTAGGGACCCAAGGGATAGGTACTACGACAGGGAATATAGGGAATTCCGCGACCTGGCCGACCGTCAGCCGACTAAATTCCGTCACAGTTATGCCGAACCCATCCCTAGAGGCCGCTTAGGGACCGTGAGACCGTACTGATGCCATAATAGACTACACCAAACAACAGGATCGACAAGAAACTCAAATAAGGACCAATGGAGCACTTGACTGCCTTGCCTTACCTACCCTCTTCCAAAACATTTATCAGTAGTCAATTAGTTTATCACGCATGTAGAACCTAGAACCTTAAAACATCCGCTTGTGAGATCACAAATAAATATGCAGATATTCCTCAAGTCAAAATCTATTAAAAGATTCGTTCAACAAACCTCTTGTATTATCATACCCTATGATAATATAAGACGGTGCTAAAAACAATGTCTTAGTCCTCTCAGAGGTTTAAAGTTTTCTTCGTGTACGCGTAAAATATTTCCTGTTTGTTCTATTTAAAAATAAGAAAAATAGACACATGTTTATCTTTAAAAGTATAGACACCTTATTGTTTCAATACGCAACTGATTTCTTTGTTATTTAATGCTCTTAATACTCATAGAGGATTCAAAGTCTTTGAAATATATATTTGTAAATATAAGTTATGCTAATATTTTGAGTAATGTTTAAATAAATTAGTATGTAATGTGTACTATATGTTCTTGCATACGAAGAGATTAGATACTAACATAATCACTATATAAATTCAGAAAACATTGTTATTCGTGTATTTTTTTTTTTGTGAAATTAGGGAAAATTTTACAGTTGACATTTTATTAGGTAGTGGCTAAGAATAATGATTGTATTTACGAATCAATCTTTTTTTTCTTTTCGTTTAATTTTACTAGAACGTAGAATCTACCAGTGACACGATGTTCGTTAATGGCCTGTAAAATTTGGACAATAACACTGTATTTGTGGGATATGTTAATAAATCACTATTTTATTTTAATCTGGACTTTCTATGTACATATATTAAAATAAAACTTTTTTCCTATTCCAATCCACACCAAATCCTTAATCCCGACCCCATCCTATCCTATAAACCTATTTAGGTGTTGCGTTTGTCTGTGGGCGGCGGGATCGCTTACCACCAGGTGGACCGTTTGCTCATCTGTCTTGCTTTCCATAAAAATCAATCAATCTTAATCATTTTTGATTTAGTTCGTTTAAATTAATCTTGACGTCATGAAATAAAATAAAACAAATGCTTATGATCTGACTACCCTTCTGGCCATTTATTGTGGGAGGAGTGAGAGAGCTTATTTATTTACACATCGTAGTTCGTGGGTTCAAATCCAACGAGGGACAGTGCATGTTTTCTAGAAAGTTTAATAGGTTAACGTCAAATCGAACCCGACTGTCTGAAAAAATAATATTAGATTTTAAAAGTTGTGGGCTAATTTCTTCCTGGTCGTATCTGATATCCGTACCTTTATTTATACATATAAAATAAATTGAAGAATCTATTTGTAATGAGTAAACGATAAGTGTAATCACTAAAGGCATTTAAAAGTAATACGATATTAGTTAACAAAATACAACATTTTAAAATTCTGTCTGTATTTCTGTTTGGATCGGTTAAATTGCCCCATTTCTAAAGTTCCTATTTCACTTTTTAATAGCTATTAATTCATAAAAGTTAACGACTACGTTAACGGCATCAGGTGGTAGAGCATAACATCCTTTCACGACTTTTGCTGCCTTTTACGGCCACGCTCATCCGGGGAAGTACCGACACCCTTGATAAAGTCTGCATAAAATACACAATGCATGACTTTTGGGGATGACGGATGGCCTTTTCTTTAGCAACTCCTATCTCGTCCAAATCCTTAATCCCGACCCATCCTATCCAATAAACCTATTGTATTAAATTTCCCAGGTTCGCACTCGCAACTCTCCGGATGATGCGTGTGTCCATCAGATGAACCGTCTGCTCGTTTATCTTCTTTTCCATAAGAAAAAAACGACAGACTGAGACTACGTTTTAGGACTAACCGTGCCGTGATGGTCCACGTCCGTAAATTAGACTGGTAAGACGCATAAATCGAAGACTTTCGTCTTTGGTCTCTGTGGAATAGGCGAGGAGAAGACCCAGACTTAGTATCCGCCTGTTTATTTCTCTCTAGAAGTTGTTTTTACCCATTTGCACTATTTACCCGAAGTATATGTAGTCTTGAACAACCTCGAACGAAACGCCATTCACAACGATCGGTTCCGGAGAAATAGGTTTATTGAATATGATTTTTGTCTTATCTAGGTTCATCCGGAGACCGCATTGGTCTTGTGCGTTGTGACGAATCAGCTAGAACTCACATCATCAAGCTACAGATCAAGGATGGGGCCACTTTTCCATGTGTTTCCGAATTAATACTTTGTAAAGCACGCGGTGGAATGGCAGGAAATGCTGCCTCGCTCTGCTAAGGCCATGTTTTTTCGCCAGCCAATTTGCATTTGTCTTCCAAGTGACTGTAAAACTGCACGTCACTTGATATTTAGACGACAAGAATTTAGATCAAGACTGTGAAAATCAGCATTTTCGAAGTGAGAATATACAACATTGGTTGCTTTTTCGAGATAAGATAGCAAACCTGTGTAGAATACGCAGATTTGCTTTTTAGTTGAAATGGATAAATTTTGGGGATTTTGCAAAGTAGTCTTAATTTCGGACACAAATTTGTTTGGGCACACATCGTCGCCGTCCTAAGAAATATTTACTCGGCATTTAATGATCCGATGGACAAGAAATATTTGATATGCGGAAGAAACTCTATAAACGAAAGCATGTAGCAACATTGTAGGACAATAGGCGTTGTAAGCGTCGGAGCACCATCGACAACGACTCTAGTGCTCTGATTTTCAGTTAAGCTATTTATATATATAATTTCTCATTTAATTCACGAAAGAAGCGCTTTACGCTTATCAAAGGTCTCGGCTCGGTCCATCAACTTTCAAGGCCTTCTATTTATTTTCGATTGCTTACGCCTCTGGAACATTTCTTTCAGAACCTTGCCTCAGGTATAAGAATGCCGTAAAAGACGCGTAAGACTAGTGCCAATTCTGAAGTACACGTCTATGGCACGATCGCAATTTCATCAGACCTACGCAATCTACGGACATTAAGGATAATAAGCTCTCGACGTGCTGTACTCAGGTGAAAGCGTATTTCTTGAAAACAATATTCATGCTGGATGTGAGCCCATCATCGCTGTGCATAGGTCTTTGGGTACAGAACTTCATGAATAGATTTTACAAGAAACCAAAATGAACGAATGCTTAGGACAGGCAACTGAATTGGGTGAACTAGTCTCTTGCCAATATTATCCTGACTTTGCCGAGGATAGAACGCGTATCATCACAGAACGCCACCCAGATCCAGGCTCGATAGTGTTTTTGCTTATAGCGAGACGCCATCTTGGAAAATAGATCGAACGTAGGATTTGACCTTGTCACAGATGACAAATATGGAGGATGGAATAAAAAGTTGTATACTCTGAAGTACTACATCGCAATAGTATCACCCAGTGGGAAGATAAACAGAATAGGATTCCATTAAACTTTTCGCATACCAATCAGCTGACACGTATAAAAAATAGTATACTAAATGTATTACTCCTATTCTCTCTTACGTGATAGGCTCATAAGTCTCAATGCTAAGTCAAATTATTTTTTTCTGTGTATTTAAAATAAGGCGATGTTGTCAAAAGCCATGCTGTTTTATAAGACACATCGTGAACAAAAATTCATATTTTATTAAAATATCCTATAAAAATAAATATTAGTTTATAACCAATAATATTTTGTATATTGTGTTTTTGGCGTCCCGGTACCGATAACTTCTTTTGATTCGGTATCTTTACCGTTTTTAAACCGTCGCAACAATTCGAAGAATTAGAAAAATTGGCACGCGTCTGATCTCATTTGGCAAGTAGGGACTGGTAGTAATTTGTGCTAAACTCTGAAGAATCTGCCTTTCTTCTGTAAATTTACCAAGTTTTAAACATAGATTTGAGTTCGGGATTAATTTACTACAGATTAAAAGTTTTAACTTTATGACTTCCAAGTGGCGTTCAAGTGCATAATATAGAAATAGTTTGTTACACTAGCTAACACAAAAAGCTGGAAAATAATAAATTATGTTAGGGTTATGTGTGATATTGTAAGTATACATAGGCCATTTCTACCCTCTTTCTAACCTCAGATGTTATATAATCCTTACCCATGACCTTCTATGTAATATAATTATTACCCATGGCCTTCTAGTAACGTTTTTTTTATTTTTATAGCTGTTTATGGCCACTCAACATCAGGTTTATCGTTAATTCAGCTCGTCTGTTTAAACTCGAGTAATAATTTACAATAGATGGCGCACCATCTAGACATACACGCGAATAGAAATTCTCACGTTTGCTACATTTTCCCGATAGATGGCGCTGTAACTAAATTGTCTACATAATAAGCTCTTACCATAATACAGCAAAAGAGTTTGTTTTCTTTGAACTTGCTAACCTTAAAACTTTATGAAATTGAAAAAAAATCGTTCAAGTATTGTTTTACTAGCTACTAAAAACTTTAAAGAAGGAAAATGCTACAATTACTTGTGATTATATAAAAAGCTCTTTCAGGAATATAATTATTTATCGACCATGATTTATTAGGGATATGACTATAACGGTACTTGACAGTCGTTGTTAGATGAGTTGATTCATCGCCTTTTTATGGAAAGGATGACAAACGAGCAGACGGTTTACCTGATGTTAAGTGATCCCGTCGCCCATGGACACACAACATCCTGGAAGTTGAGTGTGCGTTGTCAATCTAGGAAATTGGAGAAAACAAGATTAGTGCACAGGGAGGGTCGGGAATATATTTAGGATAAAGAAACGAAAAGGGTTTGAAATGAAAAAGGGAGGAATAGTCATTCGGCTAGCCAGAAAGCCATGCATACTTTATTTTATGCCGGCTTTATAAGGTGTGGTTGTATTTCCCCGGGTTAGCATAACCATGTGAGTCCAACAAAAGCTGTGAAATGATGTTATGCTCTACCACCTCAAAACGGAAAACCTGATTAATTTTTTTTGTTTTTTTTTATTATTTAAATATTTTTATTACCAGATTTTTTCTTAAATAAATGTATAAAAACTTATTATTAACTCCATGTTAAAAATTGTGTTTAAATATAAATGGCTGTTCGTCTGTACTTAAGATTCATTGCCCACCTATTTTCACGCTCCTATTTTATCCGCGTTGCCCAACAATTGCAAACGATATTTATTCGTCATTTAACTCATTAATTTATGAACAAAGAGACAATACATAAAAATTAACAATAATACTACGTAAACCAAAGCATCGACAAAGAAATAAGCATAATTTCACTGAAGTAGGAAACTAAATACTTGTAAAGATCATTTTGAAAATTTATACAGGATGTGGTGTCATCTTCAATATTCGAAGATGTCATATGTGGGGATCATATAAAAATAATATTTTTTTTATGCAAAGGAAAACAACCAAGCAGGCGGTTCACCTGATTCAACATCCGGAGAGTTGCGATTGCGTTGTCAGCCTGGTAGATCGGATATAATAGGTTTATTGGATAGGATGGGCTCGGGATTAAGGATTTGGAGAGGATAGGAATAGGAAAAGACATGGCCATCCAGCATCCCCAAAGTCATGCATACTTTATTTGATGCCGACTTTATAAAGGGCGGTGGTACTTCCCCGAGCGAGCACGGCCGTAGAAGTGCAGCAAAAGCTGGGAAAAGTTGTTATGCTCTACCGCCTCTAAAAAAATGTAATATTTAAAAGGTTGAGTAATTATTTACGAAAGTCATGCCAAGGTAAATGTTATTACATAATTATGATGATCGAGTACGTTTATTATTTGTCACTTACCAATCAACTATACATTAAAATATTAAAAAAAACCACTGTTGAACGTACATAATTTATTATACACCATAAGTCATATTTACAGATCAATACGATAATATTGCACGCTAAGATTAAGTCGAAAATATCTAATGAGAAATTTTGGGTAATTCAAAATATTGCACATTTATAAATACAATTTGAGATACAAACTAAGACGAGATTATAATTAATACTTAATTGACAAAAATGACGAAACGTATTTATTTGTTACATTTAGGCAATAGTTAATTAAACATCCTTAAAAGCTTGTATGAATTTAGTGTATTATATTTTAAAAATATTAATAACAAATAATATTTAAAAGCATAACAAACTTTTAATGTTTGTCAAAACATTTTACCACGAATAGGATTTTTTTTTAATAATTTGATAAGTGATCCGGTTTCGTCATTAAATGTCAAATTTTAAGTTGAAATTTTAAATAAGAGACATAAGTAAAATCGTAAAAGAATTGCACTTAACAATACTTGACTCGACATATTGCACCCATGTATAAAGGTTATTCTCACAAATAAATAACTACATACATAGATTAAATATTATTTAAATTTATCTATATACCTAATTAAAATCCTTATTTTATGTAATAAGGTGGTATACGTTTGAGATAAATTAATTATTCACTAAAGTCCGTTCGCTGCTACTCGAAATTTTTTCTTTGCCAAGTTATTTCGATATCGCAAAAACAATTAAATTTTTATGAAAGAAAAACACAATGTCAGATACAGAACTATTGTAAAAAACCATGCTAAACAAAGTATTTTTTTTAATTGAAAAGTTTTTTTATTTGGCACTTATTAGATTTATCAAATCATTTATTTGGTTCAAAATATTTAAAGGATTTTAGATAATGTGCTTGCGAATCATGATATACATACATGAGTAATGGTAAATTTTTATTTTTCTTACGCTTAGATGGTTTCAATATTCAGGAAATTACTTGCGAAGGTCAATCTCCGATTTTTTTTTCGCCCAACCTAAACTTCGATGACCCAATTATTGTTGAAGACGAAATGTCAAAAATGACGTTAATTGTTTTTGTTCTAATCCATTGCAAAGCGCGTGTTGCCAAACCTTAAGAATTTTAGGTCGATGAAACAAGGATTTTTAACTGAACCGTGACCAGTTGGTTGAACTAATATTTACGAATCGTGTCAGCACCTTTTAATGGATTCACAAAAAATGTATTTCCCAATCATTTAAAATTTCGATTTACGCTTGTAAGTACCTACAGTCGGAATTTTACTTTTAATAAGTGAAGTTGCTGCTGAAGTGATAACTATAAGCAGCTATACAAGTGTCAATTACAAGCGACAAATACAACTTTTAGAGAAAATCCAAAATGTCGACCCTATTCTTACAAAGTTCCAGGGATAATTCTTTTTTTACTTGGCTTTTACCATACATTGACACCATAAGTGTCAAAATATTAGGTTATCTGTGTTTTTGGTGTTAACCTTCATTGAGCATGAAGAGAGTAATATTTTAAGGTAGAATGATGCATCAAGCGGCAGATAACAATATAGAAATACAACAACTTTCATATTCGCTATAGGAATATTATTCTCTTCTCTTTCTGCTATATTCATAGAATGTTCTCGAGAAAGCTTTTCTTCTGACAGGTGTACTCTGTTTACAGGAGCACAATTCAGTTGGCGATTTGAAATTTATCCGTTTCTTTTTAATATTACGGCAGATATCCCAAGGTGTCTTCGAGACTTGCATTCCTGCTTAGTGGCAAATGGTCGAACATCTTTGCAAGTTGGGGCGCAGCCCTAGGTGGGGAGGGCGGTAGGGGCGGAGGCCTGGCCCTTCGCCCCCCGGCCAGCGAACGGACGTCGGTCCTCTGGGAGAGACGCACATCGGCGAATAAAGCTGCCATCTCCGCGGACTTTTTAACACTAAGTGCGTCATGCGAGCCCGCGCCTGTACTCCGAACTGAAATGTGGATTTAAGAAAGATGTTAAAAGAGCCTATCGGATGACCAGATAGTTATCAGGTAAAGTTTATCTTGAAAGAGTTAAACTGTTATGTGATCATGAGGCGTCAAAGTCCTAGAAATTCAACATTAGCATTACGTTAAAAGTTGCGCTGTTGCATGAAAATGGCTTTCTAAATTACTATGGTAAAATTGGTTTATAGAAGTTGACTGGTGAGTGACCTTCAATATTCAAGGACGTTATATGTAAGGATCATATATGAAGAACAAAAATATAATTACAAATAAATTTTTATTCACCACGGAATAAATATAATCTAAGTTAAAAAAAATATTACGCAATTCATGTTCACCCTAGCAGACACGACGCAGCCAGAGCATAGAAGAGGTGAATGACCTGCAGCGTGCTCAGCTGGGTAGGTATAGTGCTGTACTGCCACACGTCATTAATTTGTAGAAAAATTTCGGCTAAAACTATGCTCCTATTTTTTTTACATAAATATGATGTCAATCGAGTACCGAGTGCTTTCGTTTAATATCGAAGATGACTCACCAATCGACATATATAGTGTGGTTTACTTGCCTTAATTTTAGATTTATTGCAACAATATAGTTTGTAACTACGGTTTTAACGTTTACAATTACTTTTACTGAGACTTTAGTCTGACTGTCACTATAACGGTTTAGGTCAGAATTATAACACTTAATTTGATTAAAGTCATAACTCTGAATTTAACATTTGTTATAAATGTTACTTTAACAAAAATCAATTTAAAATGATCTTCGGCGTTAACTACAACTTTGAATTGATTTTTCCACACTCACCGGTCAACCGCTGCATGTTTCTCGCCCTTGTATCCCTCGCCTTGTTCTGCAACAGCAACTCGTAGTCCAAAGCCAAGCTATCTGAACTACGCGCCCTTCTGCTGCGCTCCTGGCGGCGGCTGGAGGCCGCGCTCGATCTGGAACGGCACCTTCTAGAACGTTCTCGATGGGCAAATCGGCTCTGTGCTCATTCACATAAGATAGGGGTGGGGTGGACATGTGCTAACGTGTGTGGTGAGTATAGAATGTTTTTGTAAGAAGGACATAGCTCTTCGTTTCTATTTGAGGAACAGATTTAAATTCGGTGGTCTATCACTCTAGCATTCTAGTACTTAATAAACAGTGTTCAACTGGCCTCATACACAAAACGACATAAAATAAAGTACGCCTATCCCCTAAGGTTACCGGATTGCTATTCCTACTTTGCTATGTTCTAATTCCTAAAAATATTCGAAAAATCTCCTACCTAATGATCTATTTTATCTAAGGTATCAACGTACACGTTATTTTTACACGATTATTATGGGTGGCTATGTGCGACGGGTTCACTTAAAATCAGGTGAACCGTCTGCACGCTTTCCAACCATTCTCTATCTGTAAATGCTTCTATTTTATTCGCCTTGTGCATATTTAGCATATGTTTACAATAAAATTAGTCTATACATGCAGATAATAGCAGTATATAAACTGTATCGGTTTTTATTTATTTACATAACTTCAGTTGGTGAAATGGTCAGTCTTGGAGGAAATAGGTTTAGAGGAAGAAAGGATAGGGAATGAATGGGAATCAAGAAGATAAGAGCTTTACAAACTAAATACGTTAATTTTTTTGAGGTGGTAGCGAGGTTTTTTTTTTTATGGAAACTAAGATAAACGAGCAGACGGTTCAACTGGTGTTAAGCGATCCCGTTGCCCTTAGAGACATACGACATCCGAAGAGTCGCGAGTGCGTTGCCAACCTAAGAACTTCAAAAGGTTTATTGGATAAGATGGACTCGGGATTAACGATTTGGAGGTGAGTAGGAAAAGATAAGGGTATGAGTGGCCAACCGATATCCCTAAAAGTCATGCATATTTTATTGTATGTCGACTTTGTGTAGGGCGGTGGTACTTCCCCGGGGGAGCACGGCCGTAAAAGTGCAGCGAAAAGATGTTATGCTCTATCACCTGGTACATATTTATGACAATCAATATGCATGTGGTAATCAATATGCAAATTGAATATAGTACGTGGTGTTAATATTTCTTAGTCAAACGATCTGATGATAGTATATATATACAAGATATGCTTTCTTACCATGAAAATTTTTTACAAAGTGAAAAGCTTTTACATAATGACATTTATTATTTAACAAATTTAAAAGATCCAAGACAATGCCAGCGTTTTCACAAATATTTTACGTCTTATATAACAATTTTAATTCCTTATAATTATGAAACTATGTTTAAAGAATGATAATTCATACATATTTCTGCGAATTTTGTAATTTTCGGGACTTCCTACATACACCCACTTATGCAATGCAATACGTAATGATGTTTTGTTTACGTGTATACAACGGTTTAGAATTTTAAAAATTTATTCTCCATTAGTAGGAATAGTTACTAACTTTAACTTGTATGATTGTTCACAATTTTTTTTCTCTTTCATAAAACAATTCTAAATTTAGAGTATTCTGCCATTATAGGGGCAAAGTCAATAATATAAATTTTTGCTTTGTATCCGTCATAAACTGTCCTACGTTCTTAGGGTAAAATAATGAAGTTATTTTCCGCACTAAAGTAAATGTAATTTTAATTACATTTCCAGATGATTAGTTACATTTCCAGTGTAAACATAATTTTACACATCGATGTTGTGGATGACGTATTTTTTTATTAGAAACATCAATTTTCTTCGCACAACAAAATGTTTTTTTTACATAGCAATATTCAATACGGAAAAAATTACAATAAAAGTTTTATCAAAAGATTTATGAGCAGTGTCAAATGGACACTCACGCACACACACAAACACGTATACTAAATTTTAAACATAAGCTAAGCATTTTTTTATATCGTATAAGTTTAACCGAACAATGTTTGATTAAATTCTCTTTCAAATCAAGTAAATAACATAATCATATATTATTACAATGTATTCAATATCAGGTGTCACTTTTAACAATTACAGGAATACTGTAGTTGGCTTTTATTACCGTGTTAGAACCTTTTGTGTAGGTCTGTTATTATTTTCTTTAATAAATAAATAATCAATACACCGTGTACGTTTTAAGACGCTGTTTGTCTATCTAGGGTTTGTATTGTTTATCAATGATGTCATAATTAAGAAAAAATAAATCGTAACTATGAAGGTTTCTGTAAAAACCCGAAGAAAAAGTAATTCCCAGGAGTATCTGAATATGATGCAATTAAAGTATTCAAAACTATAAATGTTAAAAGTATCGGTGATGGAGCATATCTGTAAACTTAATTAAAACAATAATGCCACATATTGCGTCACTTCTTATTCTTCCTCCTAGCCTTATACCAAGTTACTTGGGGTCGGCTTCTAATCCACCCAAATATTACCTGAATTTCAGTTTTTACGCAGAGCGACTGGCATC
>JAOCPS010357933.1:0-12526 GCA_025505425.1 Graphium colonna | reverse complement strand
ATCCCGATGAAGTTCTCGAGCTACTACGGCAGTTTTGTGCTCAGGGCAGGCATTACATCCCGATTAATAAGCGTTCCTTACGGTCCAAGCGCCAAATGTCTAGTATTCAAAGTGATTTACCAGTCACAGTGTATAATGTACCAGTGTCATTAAAAATAGATGGAATACCAAATGATTGTTTTAAAAAAGTAAAAGTAAAGACAGACAGTTCTTTCCTACAATTTCATTTTTAATGTTCATATTTCTAGTAAAGATTACAAAGTGAATGGCAACTTATTTAATCACAAGAATACAGTAGAGAAATAACATAAAAAGTCAACATTAAAAAAATTTTTTTTTAGAAATTGCCTATAAAAATATAAGATATTCACTGACCAAGCAGACTTTATTCTTCTTTATTATGTTTTGAATTTTATAGTTTGAAATTTAAATATTAAGGTATATGACCATAATAAAAACTATCTTTGTAATTGGATTAAATTATTTACAGGTCTTATTTATGTACAAAAAATAATACTAGACACACTCTCTTAAACCAAAGTAACAATCAAAACTGCCTTTTAATTTATAGGTCAAAATTATGGAAATTAAATATTTTGTTTTGCAAATTGATTGTTATATCCAGGACATTACAGTTGTTTTTACAAAGCAATATCCACACATGATAAAAATTATGACTGAGTAGTTCTTTTTTTTAAGGAAATCGGTGTGTAATATGAAATTGTCCCATAGACGTTTATTGATTACCATGTGATATAGGTTTTTTTAAATTTCAATGATAGGTGTGTAAAATTTCATTACAATTGTACAGTAAACAGTAGGCAGGGCACAAAATTTTTAATATGTAATAATCAAATTATAATAAAGTACAAATAACATAAGACAATAATAAATAAAATCTCACCTGTTTCTGAATCACTGACTTGCACATATAAAGGCTCCGTTACATCCCTAAACTGGGTAAAGGCTTCATTGAATTTAGGCAATCTCTCTTCAACAAATTGCTCTCTTGTATTCAAAAATCTATTACATCTCACTTGCTCTGCCCTTATTTTTTTGTGATAATACACAGAATGAATATCTTCATTAAGTTCGCTCATTCTTAAATTAGTTTGATGGGACATTTCTATGTTAGTCTGAATTTCTTTTTCCATATGCATCGGACATGGCAATTGTAAGTAGTTATTATTTACATTCGAACCTGCTGTTACGAGGTCTATTAAATTCGAATTTGCTAAAGTTGGTGGGTTTATTTGCATATTTATATTGGGTTTACGAAGGTTTACTTTTTCGTAATTTTCGGCACAAATCGATCTTTTTTGTACAAGAGCTTGTATTTTTGCGATCTTTCCATCTCTACCTCTTAAACCTATGCTTTGTAAATAACCATATTTTGTTGCTTCCTTTGGCACTAAAGGATATATACCGCTTATTGTTCTTTGTCTTTTCGCTGGCGGGGAGCTGATCTGAAATAGATTGAGACATAATTATTCTAGAATTTAAAGTATAAGTAAACCAATAACTTACGTAGATTACATATTAAAAATAAAATAATAATTACCTTCTTAGAGTGCAACTGTCTGCTTTCATATGTTCTGTTACAGTTATCATTAAGAGAGTCTAAAATGGCGGTTTTTTGTTTTTTCACCAAGCATCTTGCTGTCACATTGAATTTCGACATATTATCTTTGTGGCTCACTATCTCTATTCTAGTCTCCTCTGGGCTTGATCTTTGAGCTTGAATTACTCCAATCATCATGTTATTTACGTATGAAACACCTTTTTTATTTCTTGCTCTTAAATTGAAGCTTCGTAATACCCGGTCACTTCCATTTTGTATTTTTGGTGAAGTATGCATTCTTTGGGACATATGAGCGATATTTGACTTTGGTTTATATTTATTGATTGCTTGACATAAGTTCGGGATGCAACGCACAGTTATACCAGTGCGCTTGGGTGTAGTTGTTATGGGAGGAGATTGAGGCTTTTTATAGTAGATTTTGTCATTCTGAAAATAAAGAAATGGCAATAAGTTACAAATCTATACTAATACAGTACCTGACTTGTCCTGCATGGACTTTGGAAACCTATAATATCAACACCTACCAAATCTGATGGTCAATTAAAATCATACATGGCGACATTGGAAGACACAAAATTTCATTAAAATATAGCTTATCAGTTTAGTACTTACATACATTATAATTATTAAATGGAATGATCTCTGGAATATTTAGTTAAAAAAATTTTTTTGCATAGATAAACAGATTGATGAAAAATAAATGAATATTAGGGTATCCAACACCACACTTTGTATGTATGTATGTATGTAAATATTATTATTACTATGTAAATATATATATAAAAAATACTTTTCAGCTTTATTATCTTTTTAAATGGTTTTAATCTGAAATATTGTTTATCTGTGATGTTAACAAGTTAATTCTCACAGAAACAAAAATTGTAAAAACTGACTTCAAATACCTTAAATGTGTACAAAACTTACTTCTCCATTATTTTGATGTTAAAAACAAACTGCTGATCTGATTTTGTAAAAGAAGAATACCCTATCAGACAAAAAAAAATTAAAATTGGTGCAAAAAATATAAATCTTCATTAAAGAAATAGAAACCTTCCTCCTTTTTTTAAGCTTGTTAAAAAACAAAGAAATACAGCATTTATAGCTATGTTATGACAATTGAATAAATGAAACATCTGTGTAAGATTCCAATTTCTGATCAAGAAAATAGAAAAACAATTTTACCTTATAATTATTATAATTCTTCCTAAACTCAGCTAATTGTTGTCTTTCCCTTTTTACTCGTTGTACAATGCTCTTGACTTCACTCTCCGAACTAAATTTCTTAGCCCTTATAAGTTCAACAAGATATACTTTCTACAAATAAAATTAAAAATATTTAAAGATTTATATTTATACACATATATAATTATTGCTTTATAAATGCACTAGCTGCTTTATAAATAATCCAAAATCTATCATATAGGTTAATACATTATTTGTATGTCTAATTTCATCTATTTCTGAACCAAACTTTTACATTTAAAATTAAGTAGCAAGGCGAGTTTTGAAATACTTTTATATATTTAAAATAGTTTATCACATACTTTAAAGTTGCTAGGAAGACACATCGATTTCGCCAACTGCTGCAAATATCTGTAGGAAAATCGAAGTAAGGATTTTTTCGAATATTTTTCATCGTCTTCCATAGCTATAGAATATTTGAACTTTCAGTCTTTTCTTTTTTGTTAAAAAATCACGTGTGCATTGTAATTTCAAAAGAATAACAATTGTACCCTCTTGTGTAACAGAGAAACCGAAATATTTTTAGCAAATGCCTGAAATATAAAATTTTTCACGATAATATTCATATTTGTATTTTATAGTTTATACTTGTTTTAGTAATATTCGCTCCGGTACTACTACTAAGTTTATTTTCAAAAACATGCGCCGATCGCCGATTTACCATATATATCTGACGTAAAATTAAGTGTTTACATTTAATGAATTTAATTCTTTGATTATGAAAAAATATATACGTGTGTGTTTTAGTAACTTATTTACAGCGGCCTATCTGCACAATTTTACATAAATAAAATAGATATTTAGTGCTGAAATGGTTAATAACTATATTTTAGATGGTTAAAGTTCTGTGTCTATTTTTTAAATTGGAAAATACCCAACAGTACCTTTGACTATAAACTCTTTTTTATTTGACTTTTTTATCAGACGATTGAATGTTAGTGATGCGCAAGAAGTCATATGTGTACAGTAACATTTAATCATCCGATTAGTCTTCTTAAATCCTTCGGGAAAATATATGAAAGACTAATTCTAGCCTGCTTACGAAGTTTCATTGTTTCTCGAGGGCTTCCCATTCCTGAACAATTCGACTTCAGAGCCAAACATTCCTGCACCTATTAAGTGCACCGTATCATGGGTTTCCACACAGGAGCACTCTTTCTCGATGTCGCGAAAGCGTTCGAAAAAGCCTGGCATAACGGGCACCCTCAGGTGCTCAAAAGGGCCGAATGGTCGGAATGGTAAATGCGAATTGTTCTCGGATCTCGGATTGCGGTCAACTAAATTTAGTCCAATTCAACCCGCAGAAGACACAAGTTTGCGCGCTCTCCGCTAAAAAGAAACTATTTTTCGTAACTTCTCGGTTAATAAATACTTCCCTGGTTGCCACATCATCGATCGGAATTCTTGACGTTAACATATCGAGTGACGTTCATCCGCGTTCATTTGGAAGGCAAAGCCAAATTAGCTACAAAAAAGCTTGGCGTCCTCAGCAGAGCGAAGCAGTATCACCAGCCATTACATTTTATGCAGTTATATAAAGCGCAAGTTCGCCCTCTCATTGAATACTGCACTTATCTCTGGGCTGGGGCGCCTCACTACCAGCTCCTCCCATTTAACCGCATTAAATGTCGAGCATCTTAAATTGTTGACGACCAAGCTCTTTCCGGTCGGCTTAACACCGTCGTCAACCGTAATTACCACGGGGAGTGTTCCGAGGTATTATTCAGATTAATACCTGCTGCTGAGTTCGTTCATCGTACGACGTGACGAACCACCCAATGCCATCCACACTACCTTGATGGTTGGCAGCTGGTGCGATTCCGTCGTCACTTCGTGTAACGACTTCCTTGTGAAATTAATTGTCGCCAGTGGTATTTCCAGACAGATAGGCGATCAAAAAGTATAATAAAACAACGATTCTAGTTTAAATTTAATTTATTTTTCTACATAGTCTCCTAACAAGTCGATACATTCAGTCTAACGTTTATGGCTTCTCGCAGTCGTCTTATTTGATCAGGGTAGTAGGAGCCCGTAATAGTAGCTCCTTTTCCAGGTAATCAACCATTATGATTCCCTCAGCATCCCAGAAAACAGACTCCATAACCTAGCCTGCCGAGCTCGACACTTTGAACTTCTTCGGCGTTGGTGAGGATAGCCTTTTCCAAGTTATTGATTGCTGTTTGGTCTCAGGATCAAAATGATGGATCCATGTTTCGTCCATGGTCACAAATCGAGACAAAAGTTTTTCTTGGTCAGCCTGGAACTTTGCAAGATTGGCTCTTGAAATGTCAACTTTTTCTTTTGTTCGTCCGTTAACATTCTCGGTACCCAACGCGCTGAGACCTTCTTCATATTCATTTTGCTGATCAAAATGCTTTGGATGTTGCCATATGAGATCCCTTTGACCTCAGCTAAATGTCATACGGTTACACTTCAGCCTGCTGATACGATATCTTCGATTTCTTTCACGTTTTCCTCAGTGAGGAACGAAGTTAGGCGTAAAAATGAGTAAACTCCTTTAACGCGGTAGTGGAAGGTTCGATCGCTTTGATAACAAATCAAGCTAAAAACAAATATGTGTATTTTTTTTGTTACGTTAAAAAACTTGATTTAATTAAGAAAAAATCGTGAGATGTTTTTATCATTATATGTATAGGAAATCCATGTAGGTATACAAATAGCTAATAATCATATATTGACAAAAATAGATATCAAACACCTTTCTCGTTTCATGGTCATTAAGTAATATTTAATAAAATAAATTAAAATATTTTCAACTCTTTAATCTGTTATATAAATATAAAGTAATTAAAAAGTTTATAAATAAACATTTAGTTTTATATCATAAAAATAATTACAAATTTGGTAGCGAAGGATTTCCGTATTTCTGATGTTTCTTAATAATTCGTTGAAAAGGATGAATGGGGTTTGTGCTGAAAATAGAAACACATGTTTATATTATTAATACTTCATAAGTACTTAATTCTTAGAGACAAATTTTGCTTAGATTTTTAAAGTATTACGCCTAATTAAAAAAAGAATCACGTATAATTGTTTGATACAACACTCTTCGTGGCCTAGACATAGGCCCTTGTTTTATAAACGGAAGGTTGTGAAAGACATTGACTTTGTGATGTTGTTTTTTTAATTACATTTGGTCAAACGGGCTGATTACCCAACTGCACAAAAAGTAAGATGGTCCATGCGTTTGATGAGCATGGAACGGTTGGAAATAACTTGGGAATAAGGCCTTAGGAGGATGAAGTTTTTTTTGTTTATTTGTTCGGTTCAGAAGTTTACATTTTTTCGTTGCTAATAACCATCGTCCATGTGGTGTACATGTCCATGTTCAATTCCAGAAAGGTTATAATTTTTAAAAGTAATTCTCTTAAAGAAAACGGGAAAAGACAAGTACTTTTACTTCACGTCGTATGAGATCTGTGAGGAAATAACTCATGTCTTTAATATTGTAGTATTCTATAATCTATAAAATAACTGTTATGTGCGTTACAAGCTGCGTAACGTATGTAAGTACGTCGCGTTTTTCACTGAAATTATAGGTTTTCTTAAGAATATAACGCTCTCATTAAAATTAAAAAGCTTCTTCCTCCTAGCCTTTTTCCCAAGTTACTTGAAGTCGGCTACTAATCCACTCACATATATATATACAGATGTGTATTACTTGAATTTCAGATTTCTCGCAGAGCGACTGGTATCTGACCTCCGCAACCCAAAGGGATAAACTGAATTCGAAGGTTGAATTAGTTGTTACGATATTTGAAGGCACTTACATCCTATAACCGCCAAAGGCGTTCTTGACCACAGGGACCGACTTTTTACATGTTCATCCGACGCATGAATCGTTTTTCTTTTCAGACAATCGGGCGATCAGCTCGTATATCCCTAACCCAACCAAGAAACAACAAAACAAAGTCGTTGTCCTTTCGCAAGGTTCGATCCCACGATCTACGGTTTGTAAACCAAGCGCCCATACCACTAGAGTACAAAGGCGGTTTTACAAAAATTACAAAGCATTGTTTATGTATTTGAAGGTTTCTTGTTGCTCTATTTATATGGTATAAATATTCTACATTAATATGATTAATAATCCATAGACTCCATATTATGTTTTTAATTTAATTTCGTTCATGGAAATCTACAAAACGTTGTTGCGAATTATTTAACGTAGGTAAGTATCTAGAAGAATTTGTCATTTGCATGCCAAACAACACGTCCCCTCGAATATATTATTGTTGTCATCCCCTTTTAATAATGCAACAATTGTTGTTTTTATCACCTGTCTCCGCCATTTTGCGTGTTGATTTTGTCTCTCATGGCCTCTTTGAACGTAATGGCGTCCTTCGTGAACGCCAGCTGTTTACATTCGGCGTTTTTCAATTCCACTTCCTGGAAGAAAACATTTGTTTGCATCATTGACTTCATTAATTATTTTTTTTTTGTTTTAATAAGTGGAAACAAAATGTCGCAATCTCAGATTATCGTAAGCATAAGTATGATAGAAGTTTTGACGGATGATAAATAGAAAGATAGAGAGGTAAATTTTAAAAAAGAAGCTTAAATATGTGCTTTTCAAAATATCTTACCAAAACCTTTTGGTTTTGACGTATTTGTTCTGTCAGGTTTTTTCTGTATTCGTTTTGCCTTCTAAGCTCCTCTTTAGCGCTATTCAATCTTCTGTTTAACTCTGAGTATGCTGTTCTTTTAACTTTCTCCATCTGCTCTTTTCTTTCTAAATGTTCCTTCTTGATTTGTTCATTCATATTCTCCAAATGGCGTCTGTATTCTGCAAGTGCTTTCTAAAAATTTTTTTTCTAAAATTTTAATAAATATCACTCAAAGTTGAAAATGACCGAATAAATTTTGCGGATAGCGTAAAACTGCTAAAGCATTTAATTGAAGTTATATCAAGTTTAGTTTCACATAAAATTACAATAGCGACTTCAAGGGCCTTAAAAGTGTATTTTCGAAATATATCTTCTTTTTTAAATAATACAAATTTACGGATTTTATCGCGGTTTATTTTTAAATTTTATCTCCCGACGTTTCAAACCCTTTACAGCGTCCTACCCGTGACCATAAACGTCGGGTGATAAAATTTAAAAATGAACCGCGATAAAATCCGTAAAGTTGTATTATTTAAAAATGTCTAATATTCGCGTAAGTCTCAAAAACAAAACAGCCCAAAGGTCTGATAACAATATCAAGGATTGATTGACTGGTTAATTTTAATAACATTAATAATAAAAAACCGGCCAAGAGCGTGTCGAGCATGCACACGAAAAGGTTCTGTAGCCACTCGATTATCCGTCCGACCGATTGACAAAATAAATACCGACAAATTTCATTATGCCGTTTACTACATATATTTTGTTACAACGACTGTAAGTACATGAATTTGTCGAATTGTTTAAAAATAACTATGTACGAATGTGTTACAGAGTCATGATAGAGGTATATAGCGCATTTTTTCAGTATTATCGATATAGGACGTGAGGAAATAATACTACTGTTTACTGGCGTAATATAACACGGTTTAAAAGTAAAAAAAAACATATACAATAATTTGCCAATTATTTAAATGTATTTACTAAAAAATATGTTTTTAACCGTCTTCAAAAAGGGGGAGGTTTTTAGGTATGTTCGCGAGTGGGTATCTCCGTTGTCTATGAGCCAATTTCAAAAATTCTTTTTTTCTCTCAAAGGATATGTTTTCGAACACTCTATTAGTGCTAAATTATAAATACTCGTTCTTCTTTTGTTGTTTATTTTACTGTCTGCTGTTTACCAAATAAAAAAATTATTCATAACATTTAAAAAAAAAATAGTTTTTTTTAAAGTAAAATAACGGAAATAAATACAGTTTTTAAGACGTTTTTAAGTGGCTTTTTGTTATTTTCTGAGTAAGAATAATCACGTTAAGCTTGTGACAACGTTGTGAATAAGGTCTTTATTTAGTTTTGTTTAACAACCACAGTTTGCATTTTAAGATGGACTTTCGGTTAGCTAACTTAACGGGCGATAAGCAAAACTAATATTAATAAACGTTAACTCGTCACAACTCCATTTTGCGATGACGTTATACCATTTAACCAGCTAACATATATCTACGTCAATAGAAACATATTGCATATTATTTTTTTATGTTAATATGGCTCTGTAGCTTTGATTCTACAAACAATATAATTTGGCTATTTATTGCTACATGCTATAGGCCACAATTATAAGCCATTCACTTCTACTATTTGTTGGAGCTCATATCTTTTTGTAAACAAAAAAAACGGCTAGCAAATGTTTCGCTAGATTTTAAGTGATAATAACTCCCATGGTCAGCTAAATTACTCACAACATCCGGAGATCTGAATGTTGCCAGCCTTTGAGGTCATCGCTGGCACAAGCTGGTATAAGACCAGAGGAATTCATTTCACGATTACTGACTGGTTGGTGGTCGTAGCTCTCCATCGAGTAAACTGATGAGAGTAAGAGCTATTTATAACATGGTGTGGATCTTTACTTATATTCTAAATGTAAAAGTGAACCCGTTTATTTGTTCGTAACATATATTTTAACCCACTTCAAAAAAGGGTGAAGTTCTCAAAAAAAATCTTTTTTATCTGATTCTTCCAAAATGGTTCCATAAAATTGTAGTAAAATCCGTTTAGTAGTTGGCCATTCACATCAAGTTCGCATTGATTTTTATAAAAAAAAAAAACTTATCTGATAAGGATGGGTATACTTCCAAAGTGGTCTCACAAAAATTTCATTAAAATTGGGAGAGTAGTTTTTTTTTTATGAAAATAACCGAGTAGATATGTTCAGAAAGTCCACTTTAAGGCGTTTGAACTCGGTTCTTAGAATTTTCTGTGAAAATAAACTTTTTTCATGTCATATCTACTCGTATTCAATCAATAATAGTGAAATTTTGAATACACGTTGTCAGGGATACAGACAAGGATAAAATCATAACTGGTATTATCACATACTAGACTTAGATAAAGACGTGAATATATTCAGATGTGATTTGTATTGAAGTTATATCTAATGTCTCGAAACATGTGTGATAAAATCTGAACTATTGTGGGCGAAGGTGCGAGTGATGCCTTGTCAGAAATAATAACGAAACCGTTCCTTCCACAGGTAAATATGAGACGTTGCTGGACGACTCTCTCCTAGCCCTCAGCACGATCAATGCATCCTATATACAGTTTCCGCGGCTCGCCCACACGTCGGGCACCGCCGAAAAGCTCCACAAGTACTTCTCCCAGCTTGATCTGCCGCTGATACGCCGTCTCTACAAAGTGTATAAATACGACTACAGGATGTTTAACTACGATCTGGATAACATCGTCGGCTATGACTTAGGCTAGATAGAGTACAATCTTTAAAACAAGAGCAAAACACAACATTTATGAAGAAAGCAAAAGACATTTCATATGCAACAAAATTGCTATTAAATTCCTTTAACTGCCTTATTACAAATCGTAGATTAAGGTACCGTACTAAGAACATTCCAAACTAAGTGCAAAATTATTTTTATAACAAAACTAGATTTCTCTCTTATCCTGGAATAATCTCTGCTATATATGTATACGTACTATATGAAGTCGTATGATGAAAATACCGGAATTAAACAAGTTTACAATGTTGTTTAATCCCGGTACTTACGTTAGTCCACTTTTGTAATAAGGCGGTAAGAGTTCATGCCAGTCAACGCTCTGAAAGTACAACCATGAGTTAAGTTGTTTATCGGTGCTGTAGCTATTAAGTGTTTTTATAATTGGGCGGATTTAAGTTTTGCCATTTTTATTCTGGTAAAACTTGCCCAGTGACGTCATAGGTTTTTTATTTTCTTAACTCGAATAATGCTCTCTGTAGTTACGCACAGCAATCTACCTCCTGTTTCAATTTGTTAATTTATTTGTTTCGTTTAACAGAATATCAATAGAATAAATATATATATTTTTAGATTCTTCTAATTAATCTTTGGCGTGGAACGGATGCACTCAATCGATGATTAAGACATTAGCATAGCTAAGTGTTTAATGCATAAATGTATATTAATCTGTTATGTGCTTGAGTGTACATTTGATAAATACTCCTATGATTCTGTACAAGCCTGTATCGTGAAATTTGTGGTACTATGTTGTGTTGTATCATACGTACATACTAAATGTCTACTTTCTAAGTAATGAGTGATATAAGTACAGTGTATGTGATCAATGTATTTTATAATAATTTATCAATAGTATAATATAATAAAATAATATCATCTCTGATAAACCTCTTTGTTTTATTACGTTCCAGACTATTCTTTTTATTAATTATGAAGTATTCAAAATTTAAATATAATTTGTTGACATAAGCTGAAAATACGACGAAAGAGTTAGAATTAGAGTTGCCAGCTTTTTTTTTGAAAAATGTACTTTATTGGTTATATATAAGGTTTAAAAAAGTATATCGCGAAAGAATGAACTACAATTTATTATCATTTATCAATTTGCTTCAAATACACTATTTATTACATTTCCCAAATAATTTTCGTTTTTTTTACTCGACATATTTTACACGCTACACTCTTGTATCATCTGAGAAATGAATTCAAGAAAAATTAAATCATGCTAAATAAAATTGAAAAAAATAAAAAATATAGAGTACATTTATCATAAATAGCGTACAGTATTTATTAAACAAGTACGGGTTACAACTAGTTGGGATCGATATTTCCTATCTTGGAGACAGATTGAAACTTATCGTATACAGAAATGAGAAGTGATTTAAATATATTATTGGCTGTAATGTTTTTCCGTTGTCTTAAGTGATACTAAACTAGGAAGTAGCATCGATTATTGACGGTGGTCCTCGAACTCTAGAACCAAAAGTATTTTGTGTATGTTGTCACCATAAGAGCCTTGGTGTATTTCGTTAGATGTAATAAAAAAAATTGTCTTCATATATACAGTATTTTGTCAAACTCGGTACACCCGTAATTAAGATGGCCCATTTATGAAGCAACAAAATATTTACGGGCCGGTTTGTAATCGATGGTATTTACTAATATACTAAAGAGTTAGGTAGTTGTTGGTCTGGTCTGCAACAAGCATTTGATTGTTTTTTTTTTCAGTAAATGATAAGGCAGGTAAAACCGTGGGTCGAAGTTATTGATATAAATGTTCTTGTTGCATTGGCCAATCATTCCCAAATCCAGATACGTAGTACCCCATAACTCTCAAATCTCGCTTGAGTATATGAGATTCGACAGGCGATAGCAGTTACATGGCCATTTGACGAGAGGCTCACCTTACTTTTCAAGCAACCGGGTGATCGTCTTGTTTTCGATAAGCACTGGGTTCTTATGGAGTTCGGAGTTTCGACCACTTGAAAGTAGCTTTCTTTAAGGTGAGTGCTAAGATGCCAAAGGTTGAGAGTAAAGAAGACTAAAAGCGTCTACATCCTCGGACAATTTGAATTTCTACCTGTCTATTCCAATTTTTAATTACAATAATGGTCAGTTTGTTTGTTTGATTATCCATCTTTAAATATGCATAGGTCTTTGAATCTGTGATAAATTGATATTATTATAGAATAGATAGAAACCCGATATGACGTTATACTCCGTGGTACTTAATCCTGACCCATCCTATCCAATAAAGTTATTGTGTCCAATTTCCCAGGTTGACAACGCAC
>JAOCPS010357822.1:0-12527 GCA_025505425.1 Graphium colonna | reverse complement strand
ATCAGACATTGGTTTTGTGTAATAAATGTGTTCCAAGTGATTACTAAAAACTAATACATATAAATAAATTTTACCACTTTCCGTTCTTGTAATTCTCACAAGAATATAATCGTAATATCATATTACAAAATAGCTGTTACGAATAACTCGGTAGCTTATTGCTTACGCGTCGAATAACGCCTAGCGATAACACTGTATCTTGGTAGTCGCCTATTACACCGAATCATATTTTAATATTATTGTCATCTAAATTCTTGTTTGAATCTGTCATTCAAAATTGTTAACTGAGGTAATTTTATCCAACAAAAATAAATCCGAACTAGCCGGACGCACAGCCAGACTAGTTATGGAAGACTTAGCTTTATACACATTTTTGCTCGGCCTTAAGCCCGAAATGTCCCTTCTAATTCTAATGGAGCTGTTAACTTAGCGGTTTCTGAAGAGAAAATCTTAAATATGTTTAATAAGCGCACTGCTCATACATCTGCATCACAACGCCAGACACCGAAGTTTAATTATTCTTATAGGCCTTCTGGTTTTAATAACAATTTCAAAAACCAAATGCCGAAGCAATTCCATTCAACACGGGTATCCACCTCCAAACAAGCATCCAAATTCCTAGACCCAAGGACCACACGGGTATCCAGCCCCAAACAAGCATCCAAATTCCTATGCCCAAACAAATCGCCGCAAACAAGTGTCCAAACTCTAAAATCCACAGCACACCAAAAGGGCAAAACTGTTTAAATCTTCTGGATATACAAAACAAAGGTATAAATAAAAAGGCATATATCCATAAAAGCACTCCTGATATCCCTAATGAAATAAATCGGATATATGAAATAACAAGCGTCCCTATAAAGACAGCCTTACCTAATGTCTTTGTCAAAACTTCCATAGGCGATAAGCCAATGAACTTCCTTGTTGATACTGGATACTCCAAATGTCTCATAAAACATGCCTCCATTATGTCCTATTCCAACCTGAAACTCAAAAATATTATAATTAAATTAAAAGGTATTAACAACCATGATACCCTTGGTAATTTTGATTTAAATCTCAAATTTGGTAGAGAATCTATCCCCTTTAGTTTTTACGTCATAAAATATATAGATTTACCATATAATGGAATAATAGGAAATGATCTACTTACGTTTTACAAATGCTCTTAATTTAGGAAATAACAAAATCAAACTTAACTTTTCTGATCCTACATATCACATCTCAGCTCGTTCTGAATTTATTGTTGAATGCACAGTAGCAAATCCTGAACTAAAGAAAGGCATTGTTCTTGACCAACGCATAAGTGATACATTATTGATAGCTAACTATTTGGTTTAAGTAAAGGAAAATAAACGCTTAAGCCTTATAGTTTTAAACACTGCAGAAGTGCCCATCACTCTGAATTCAAATCTCAAACTTACGTTATATCCTGTTGAACATGAAACATCTTTGGCTAGAACTAATGAAGTTCTTGAACTTCTTCGCGTTTCACATTTGAACTTCGAAGAACGAGAAGCTATTCTTGAAACCTATTCTAAATACTGTGATATATTTGACCTACCGAATGTGCTTCATTCGGTAGGTCAAATATATCACATTTACATTTATCTCTACTGACGCTATCCAACAAGAAATCTGCACCTCATTCGATCAACCAGTTAATGCTAAATCCTATCGATTTCCTGAAGTGCATAAATACGAAGTCAATTCCCAAATAAATAAAATGCTGAACCAAAAAATTATTCAGCCCTCTTCGTCTCCCTGGTTTTCTCCAATATGGGTTTTTCCGAAAAAAATCGACGCGTCCATCCAAAAGAAATGGCGCGTCGTCATAGATTATAGAAAATTAAATGGTATCACCATTGGGGAAACCTATCCTATTCCTAATATGGTCGAAATCCTTGATCAACTTGGCAACTCCAAATATTTTTCCATCTTGAACCTAGCATCAGGTTTCCATCAAATTAGAATGTCTCCTAAAGACGCTTGTAAAACTGCATTTAGTGTGCCTCAAGGACAGTTTGAATTCACGCGCATGCTTTTCGGAGCCAAAATTGCACCCGCAACCTTCCAGCGGCTGTTGAACAATGTGTTCACCAGGCCTGCAGGGAGAACGCTGTTTCGTGTAGCTGGATGACATAGTAATGACATGATATCTCGACACATATCCGAAATCTAAATAATGTTTTTGAAAGACTCCGGTCCTTTAACCTCAAATTACAGCTAAGTGACGATAAATGTGAATTCTTACGGAAAGAAGTTGGGTACTTGAGGCTATTACCGACGTTTTATTCCCGAATTTTCAAAACTATCTAAGCCACTTACGTCACTTCTTAAAAAGGATGTACTTTATAATTGGTCAAATGAACAACAATTGGCGTTTGAAATATTAAAAGAAAAATTAGTCACTGCACCCATACTCATATATCCAGATTTTACAAAATCCTTTAATCTCACTTGCGATGCATCCAATCGTGCTACATCCGCTATCCTGTCCCAAGGTCCCATTGGAAAAGACCATCCGATAGCATATGCCTCAAGAACACTTAATAAATGTGAAACCACCTATAGCACAACTGAAAAAGAACTGCTCGATGTAGTTTGGGTTTGTAAAAACTTAAGGCCATACTTATCTGGGCGTAAATTTATAGTAGCAACAGACTATTGACCATTAAAATGGCTTTTAAACCATACCGACCCCAGCAGCAAATTACAACGCTGGCGGCTACAACTACAAGAGTTTGAATATGTAATTGTTTATCGTAAGGGAAGATTAAACTCAGCAGCTGACGCACTTTTCCGTTGTCCTGTCAATCCAGTGTACCTAAAACATCCAAGAAAACCTCCTGACACGGAATTAAAAGACCTAGGATCCTTAGACTTTAACCCATTCAATTAAGAAAATCCCAACATCACCCCTTTAACACCTTCAGGACTAAAAGACTTACCTGATCCACTGAATTCCTTTACTCGATTATCAAGATTTCTCAAGTCTCGTCCTCTTCCCCGAAACCTACATCTAAAAGCTTTAGTCCAAATCCAGAAAATAAAGCAGATATTGTGCCTTGACCCTCTGCTGTTAGAACACAAAATCCTATTTCATCCCTTGTAATTGATCCTATAAACCAAAACTTATTCAATTCCTTTGAAACTTACAGTCAATTCTTGAAAACAACTTCAACTGTCAAATATAATACGGATATCAATGAATATTGTGACAGTCTGTTAAAAAGTCAGGATAAAATCTTAATAATAGCTACATCTCTTGATTTCGATGAATCCGTCCCATATGTAGAAGAAATTGTGTCAAATATAACAGACTCCGAATCGCTAGTCAATTCAGAAAGAACAATATTATCGTATAAGTCCTTTACACAAAACAATAAATTATTCTACTTCCTGTTTACTTAAGTACATCACTTCGATACATGTTCTTATAGTGACATCTTTGAATCTATAAAAAACTCTCAGAAACCACTTAACAATAGAATTAGATTCTGTGGATAAAATAAGCATAACTGATTTCAAAAACCCATTTGAGAAACATACATACATTAAATTTATAAAATATTAGCTCATCATGGTATTGAAATCAATATCTATCGAAACCGAATTTACTACCCTAGCCCTTAAGAAGTCAAAAAATTGTTGCGTGAAAACCATGATGTCACTGTCACCGGTCATTTAGGTTCTAATAAAATGTTTAACAAACTCCGTGAGCAATACTATTGGTAAAATATGAGAAACCAAATCGAAAATTTTTTAAAAAAGTGTGAGTCCTGTCAAACAAATAAAGATTTAAGAAAAATAAATAGAGTACCAATGCAAATAACTACCACATCTACAGCCCCATTCCAATGATTGTCCTTAGATATTGTCGGCCCTCTCCCTGAATCCGGACCTGCAAAACTAAAATACATACTCACTCTTCAGGATGACCTTATCAAAGTTTTAGCAGCCTATCCCATTCGCAGTACTACTGCTGAAGAAACCGGTGACTGCTTAATCCATTTCATCTCATTATTTGGAATCCCGAAAACTATCCTAACTAATCAGGGCACGAATTTCACAGCGGAAATGTTTTAAGAGGTGTGTAAATTTCTTAAAATCAAACAGTTATGGTCTTCTCCTTATTGCCTGCAAACCCAGGGAGCTTTGGAACGAAATCATTCTACACTAAAGGAATATTTAAAATTCTATGTTTCAGAAAACCAAGATGACTGGCCGAAATACGTATATAAGGCCATCTTAGCATATAACACAGCTACCCATTCTACAACAAAGTATACGCCACATGAATTACTTTTCGGCCATAAACCTATCCTTCCTAATTGAATCTATGAATCCGCACCCGACGCTACTTACCCAGATTATATTAAGATGCTGCAACATAGATTAAAACTGACACGTGATAAAACTATTGAACATATAAAAAGGTCCATAGAAGCCCTTAAAAACCACAATGAATAGGCAGCACCTAATCCATCACTTTGAAGAAGTCAAATTAGCCCGTCGCTGCGATTCCTAAACATATAAATAAATTTAGTTTACTTTACAGTTCCGTGTCCTC
This sequence comes from Graphium colonna, assembly GCA_025505425.1. NCBI lineage: Eukaryota > Metazoa > Arthropoda > Insecta > Lepidoptera > Papilionidae > Graphium > Graphium colonna. The sequence goes on along the minus strand of JAOCPS010357822.1, from coordinate 7,954 downwards.
CTCACAGGAGACCTTCATCGAAACCTCTTCGAACACAACGGGCATATATTTTGTTCCCATTGGATCACTTAAATTAATAAACGGACATCTTAGCGTAATAATTTCGGTGGATATATCTTATATACAACCACATATTAAAAACTTGAGCGGTGTGATAGGCGATGAGTGTTTTAATAAGCTCCAACCATTGTCAATTAGATATAATGAATCTATAACTAAGAGATTTGTCTGGATTGCAGGTGTTGGTACTATATTTAAACATGTTTTTGGAACTATGGATGAGAATGATGCCATCAGCTACAGTAACGCTATTCAACTTATAAAGATCAATCTCTCTTGTCTAAATTAGTTAAACAAAACATCCTTGTCACTACTTCAACCATTTCGGCTTTAAGGGACACTAACTAAAATTTGTGTACAAGAGCAACAGTTGAGTAATGCTATTGAAACTCTACCTATGTCAGTAAAAAAGCCATACTATAAGCTCTAACCAACTATTGATAAGGACCAAAATAAATGAAATTATTAATATATCGGAAAGTACTCTGTTATCATTGTCATTTAAGATGTAATTAACAGAATAATGTTTAGTAAAGCTAATATTTTGTATTCTTCAATAATTAACCCAAAACTGTTGTTTACGGAAATAGTGGAAAATTATAGGTCTATCACCATCAATTACCTTTAAGTTTATCTCTAGACAATATGTACGCCATATTTAGTCTCTGAAATAAGTACATATTATATATTATATAAAGATAACAAAATAATATTTGTTCTTAAAGTCCCACTAGTGGGTTCTGGAGCTATTTTATATATCACAACATCCCATACCCAGTTGTGGTTTATGAAAATACCTATACAACTATAATATCCACTAAGTACAGACGTAGCTATTACGAAAGATAGGGCACACTATTATATGTTTCATACCTTTGGTAAGTTAAATAATTTAGATTAAATTTGTAATAGCTTAAACGTATATTCTAGTTTTACGAATCCGATCTGCGAATCGGAAATAATTTCTGAAGCTTATAACTCTGTACCAAGTATATGTAACACTAAATTTATTAGAGGACATTTAAATATTTGGCAACCTCTGTCTAATAACAAATGGATATAAGTCATTACAAACCCATCTAAGTTGTCCATAGATTCTAAGGATCTATCCAGCACTGAAATGAAAATTTTAGGTACAGGCATTTTAACTTTACCCATTATTTGTTTAGCCTTTCATAAAGACTCAAGGTTAATACCAAATTATTCAAAAAAAAAAAAAAAGTGGTAAGTAGTTAAAACCAATTCAAGTGGATTTTAATTTAATTAATGATTCTTGTTGTAGATCTAAAACAATGCTAAAAACCAAATCGCAAATTCTTTTTATGAATTTAACGCATATTGACCTTGATTCTATATCGTTGTCACAATATACCAATATAAATAATAATATTAAGGACTTCGATAAAATTATTAAAAAACCTCATATTGTTTGATATGGAAGTTACTATTCCACTACAACAATTGTAATCTCTATAATTATGTTTATTGCAATTTTGTTTCTGTTGTATAAGTTTATAAAATCAGGATCGTGTCACCGCATTTCAAATAAACAAAAAGCCAAATTTCATGTTGATAATTTTGAAGAACTCTCAGAAATTGCTACTAACTCTTAACCTGCACCTACCTCCAAAATCCGCACAATATTCAGGTAAACTTAAGCCTTTCGGGGTATATATACGTATTGTATATATTAATGCTTACTGCTCCCTAACCCTAGTCTTCTCAGCATTTATGATAGTTCCCACGACCATTATTGCAATTAATAAATCAGTTCGAGTCCATCATTTCCGCGTGACACTTGCCATCCACTTTTGCCCAGTTATATACTTTAATTAAATATTATTTCTTTTTTTTTAAATCCTTCGGTAAATACCTTTTAACAGTATGCATCAAAGGTCAGAAGTGTAAATTATTTCTTTTTTTGTCCTGTAGTCAATTCGAGTTATCTGTGTTATTTGGCGTCTATTAGTAAAGTAAATCTTTATTAGATTAAAAGTGTTATCCCGTATTCCATAATAATAAAGTTAATTTAATAATATTTGATGATCTACCTAATCAAACAACAAACATAATCTACCTACAAAATCAAAAAAGTGCTTATGTCCATAAATAACGCACCGATATATGTTTTCTTATTATTAAGTATTTATTGTTTAATTTTTTCTAAAACCCTTCTATTCAACTGCTAGGAGATTATTGTTTTCTATATAATTATTAAGGTGGCTGTATAAAACAGATGTTAAGGCGATTGGTATATATGTAGCTTGAAATATCATATTTTGCGCCCTTATTTTTATAAAAAGGTTATATTAAGATTATTTAAATAAATGCCGTCTTGTACGCTTAGGTTAAAAATGTGACATAGATGCGGAGAAATACGTTTCTTGTTTGATTTTATGACCCTGGTAGAAATATCATCGTATCCAACACTGTTTGCGTTTTTTAAAGAATGAATAGTATTGCAAATATCTTGAGGAATTATTGGAGGCATAAAAATTAATACGCTGGTGTATTTGACGTGTTATCTTTTTGAAATTTGGAATGTTGGTGCTTTTATCAATATAGTGATTATTGAAAACATTAGCGATATCTTTTGTATTGTTGATACAGGAGTTGTAGTCATTAATGGTTATTTTCGAGATATATTCTTGTGGTTGATAAGTTTTATTTTCATTGATAATTTGCCAAATTGTTATGGATTTATTATCTGATAATAATCTAATATTATTCCCGTCTGGCTGGGACAAAACATAATACATATATAGGGCTTAAATAATATAATATGAATAAACTTTACATGTATATAGCCCAGCCAGATGGTAGTCTTCGGCAGGGGACACTAGACTGCTGAGGGTTAGGGCGATAGGAAGAAAAACCGGCGAGCAATGCGGGCGGTATCGAGGATAATAACATTATTAATAATAGATGCAAAAATTATTTACTCACTTTTTTATAAAATACAAAACAGTTTTCACTTAGTATTTATAGACATAAGTAGCAGATAATCAACAGGATTTATATTAACACTGTTTGCAATAATCAAAACGCAGGACTGTTGTACATTATAATAAATGAGTTGATGTAGATGAGTAAATGTATTTCCGGTAAATGAAGGCTTTTGAAGATACTGTCAGATGCTTCTACTATATACTACATACAAAGGTCAAAGGGGTCTCATATAAAAAAAAATAAGGAAATCCTGCTAGATAAATTAAATCAATATTAATATTATATATAAAGTTTATGGTATAATTTTATAACATCTCCCAAGTATAACGAATATTTATTGTGAAAAAAAAATTCTTGTATTCGAAAGCCCATCCTTGAGGCAAAAAAAGCCTCATAGACTTTGTATTTATTACCATTACACTTACACGATTTGAGCTATATCAGAATGCTTGGATGAATTTATTTGAACTTAATCAGACTGTATAAGTAATATGCATATTTCCACTTTAAGAGTTTGCTTTCTCTGTAAAATAGTGATTTATTTTAATAAAAACAGTCCCTTATATTGATGACAGCTATTGTCATCAAAAACATTGATTATTTTGTACATTAGGTAGAAATCATTAAAAAAATGTACATTATGTCAAAGAAATATTTTAAAACGAAGTATTGAATATTTTATATTTAACATACATTAAGAAGATTCTTGGCACGATTATAAATTTAAACAGTTAATACATTTAAGCATCAATTTTTTGTTCATCAAATTCGTCCACAAAGTCCGCTAAAATGTTTTCTACAGTGATACCATCAGGTTTAGTTAATTGACTAGGTTCATTAATTGGAATTTGTGTTTCAGCTTCACTGGTATCTCCATTGGTCTCATTAGTCCCATTTATTTTTATCTCTTGGTCTGATATAGTTTCTCCTGTTTATTTTGCTTTGTTTTCTGATTCAATTTCTTGCGATGTCAATACCGCCTGCCCGCAAATTATTTGAACATCGTCAGTATCATTGGTACTTGGGAGATTTTCACCATCCATTTTTTTCTAAAATGGTCACTTTTTCAAGACCTGTGTTAGGTTAATCATAGGACTTCCATGGACAGGGATCTTTCTTTATCCTCAACTGCATCATTTGATGTATTTAGTAATAATTGAGTTGATTTCTCATAAATTGGCAATATTACCTCTGGAGCTACTTGATTCACTTCTGCATGTACCGTTACAATTTCTTCTACATTATCTGAGTCACTTTTATTACATTCTTCTACATCAACTTGTCCATTCTCGTCTTCTATGGTATCATTTACATTAATGACTCTATCAACAGTTTCATGTTCCAAGTTCCAATCATTTTCATTATTTGATTCTTTAAGTAATTCTTGTTCATTATTCTCTTTGGTTTGTTCATTGATATCTATGGAACATACATACTCACTGCTTACACCTATGTTATCTATGTTACCATCAAAACGTAATTTCTTATTAACTGGTGGAAACGTTTTCGTCCACAATGTCACCTCTAACGCAGTTGCCAAATTGAATAAAAATATTGATTGGTCCCCTCGGCAATAAAATTTTTGGAATTGCCTTGTTCGCCAACATGCGATAATTTAAAGTCCGGGATTTCTTACTATATAATTTGAACCATTGGTCATGCACAGATCTGTCATTTGATCGCATATATGTACATACCTTTGATTGTTCCTATTCCAGTCTTCTTTCAAACATGGGTAAGTAATGTTAATGCTAGATTTGTGTTATTAAAACTATTCCAAGAAAGCACAAGTCTTAATGGGATCTTGAGGGACTTAAGTGAATAAGACATTGGCATAATCAAGAGTTTTGATGAAATTATTATTTACTTACTATTTGAAATTGGTTTTTTTCTGTGTAAATAATTCTAGTGTTTGTTCATTAATATTTTACACTCAATGGAATTGAAATTTTATGTTTTATAGTCAAATTTAAAAGGAATTGTTGAGTGGTTGTTAAATTGTATAACATATACAGGGTTACTTGGAACTGGACGTATTCTTGTCAAGAATAGATTGGGGAGCTCTAATGCAACAAATGTAACCCCCTAAATGTATAGCCGAAAGTTAACGGTATTAGATTTATATTAACTTTGTGATTTTTGAAAAAATATCAACTTTTACCCCTTTTTGACATAATTTAAAAAAATGGGTCGTAAAATGTTATTAAACATATTATTTATTAGTAGAGTGATGATATAAGTGATGGTTAGAAAAAACATATTTTTTATTTATTTGCGTAAGTTAATGTCACTCGAGCTAAAGTGAAACGCAGCTTAAATTATCACTATGAAGCTAAACGTACAAATTATTAATAAAACTTCCTCATCTAACAAGCTATGCTTAAAGGTATAATAGTCAATATTTAACTCAGTATAAATAATTTTAATTATTTTTTAACTTGGCAAAGATAAGTTGAATCTTAAAACAGAGTAGAATTATTTTGAAAAGAAAAAATAAAACAAATGAATACAGAAATATTTTTTATTTATTTGTTTTACACATCTTGCTCAATGTGTAACCCTCTATTCCTGATACATGTACGGACACGTTTTCGCACTTCAGTTTTTGTTATTCTTGAAGAAACTGAGTTCCTCATTTGTCTGCTGCGTGAATAATTTTCTCCTTCAATTCTTCTACAGACCTGATTGGGGTCACATAAATCAAATCCTTCATATGACCCCAGACAAAAATCTAACGACGTTACGTAGAGACTTCTTGCAGGCCATGGCACTGGTCCACCTCTGCCTATCCACCTGTTAGGGTAATTTGCATCTAGCCACTGCCTAACACTAATGCTACCGCATTAGCGTAGATGAGCATGAAGAAATCATGTAGAAACCTTAGATTATTTCTAGTATCTTCAGGTACACTTGTCAATAGTGCGGGTATACGTCCAGTTCTAAGTAACCCTGTAAAGATACACAATTTTTAAATTTGCGATGGTAAAAGATTTGATTGGCTTTGAAAGTTAACACAAAATGTTATCAATGTAAAAACTGACCAATTGTCGCTATTACTTGATCTTTTATAAATAAATATTTAAACTGTTTTTCGATACAAAACTCACATTTTCTCGTGCTAACAATGTTCAGCCTGTATTCTGGAGGACCAATTTTGGATGACAACGTCGCATAAATGGGATTCAATTTCACGAAGATTGAAAGTTATTTCTGCCTTCAGGGTGACAATTGACTGTGGCTTGTCTACAAAGACCAGAGATTTTACGTAAACCCACAGAAAGTAGTCGAGCTTACACACATACGATCTTGGTGGCCGGTTGAAGTCGTCCTCACACGAGATAACGAAACCTTCTATTTTCTTACCCAAAAAATGTTGTGCTTTCCATGCTGTATGCCAAGTGGCGCCGTCTTTTTGGAATCACAGTTGGTTTTTGAGCTCTATACTATCTATCCTAGTCCACAAAAGAAATGTTAACGGCTTCTTGCGCATCTTCGAAGAAATAAGGGCCGATGATACCGCCGGACCAAATCCTCACCAAACAGTGACTTTTTTCGAGTGTAGAAGTACCTAAGCAATTTTACTCAACTAGAAATGAGCCTCATCACTGAAGATGCTGCCAAATGATCTAAAGCCCAGTTAACGAATACACGTCTACGTATATGCTAAGAGTCCCTGATTTTCGCATATGTAGACGCATGGTCGGTTTGAAACCAATTCTCTGAGATATTTATCTAAATTTATATGCCATTGTCTACCTGATTGCTCTAAGTCATATACTGCTTTATTTCATTTGCAATTATCTTTACTTGTTTGCAAAGTCAAAAGCATATTTGATGCTTTTTTTCTTAATATTAATAGATGTTTCTTGTCTTCTATAATGTACGCGAGATATTTTTCTATGTTCTTCTTTTTATCTAGACACGCGGTAGCGTGTCAAGCCAAGTTCAGGTAACAGAACTGACGAGCAGCACCGTGTGTAATATTACGCCAACCATTTCGCGCCTCTTTTGAGCCCCTCATAACTCAAAAACTATTTCTCATAAACATGTCAAATTTGGCTCATATATTAAGATTAGCGAGATACATATGTTCTTTAAATATGATAAACACATCACGAACGGTTATTTAGATATTAACGTCTGAAAATCGTTAATTTTATCACAGACTTACCTACCAAATGACCTAGAAAGTTCAAACTTGGCATGCAGATAGGTAATTAGGTGGATACAAAGGAAAAAATCAGAAAATCTTAAATTTTTATAATTTTTCACTTAATTGATTCTATTAGAAATACTTATCTTATACTTACTGCCTGAAACTGTAATAGACATAAGAATTAGCGATGAAAACTTATGACAGCCGGTCTTAATGTGGATTTCAAGATATTCACGTGAATATATAACGTGTTGAATACCACCGATTTTTTTTTAATCTAAGTATTTTTGTTTTAGTACTTCTAAGAGTAGACTTTCGTATTTATTACGTTATTAAGTAAGATTTAATGTTAATTAATGTTTAAATATTTAGCGCACATCAATAGTGTCAAGATCTTTGTACTTATAAATCACTAGCAAACCCGGCGAACTCCGTTTCGCCACCAGATGGCTTCGTTTTATGTAACATTTCGTTTGGTGATTAAAAGATGAAGAAAAATTTTTTTTTCTTTTATATTTGAAAAGGAAAAATTTTATTTCATTTCACAACAGTAATGAATTCATTACGATTACAAAAATGAAATATTATTTAGTTGAACTTCTCTAAGTAAATGAAAGTGAATCCAAAGTAAATACTGAATCGAAGTGTTATATGTTCGTGTCCGCAAATTATCCGTTTCATTGAAGTGCTCTTTGGTAAACCACATTTTTTGTTTTTGGTCTGACGTTAACACAAACAAAGCGGATGGTTTTCCAACTCGTGAACACGCAACGTATAACTGCCCATGTG
>JAOCPS010357601.1:0-12528 GCA_025505425.1 Graphium colonna | reverse complement strand
CACATTCCGCTTCTACCAGAGTACTGGAGAATCTGCGCGGCTGAACCTAACATTAAAGTTCTGGCCTATCCTTGCTTCGTAATCATACGCATGGGCGTACCGCGGGGGGGGGGGGGGGTGAGTAAGCTGTGCCCACCCTAGGATGTTCGCTAGACCATTAGACATCTAGAGTTATTTCCAGAGTGGGCATTAAAGCATCCTGGGGATGGGCACTAGCCACCCAAAGATGGTCTATTGCCCACCCTGTAAATAACTCTAGGCACGCCTATCCCCAAATATAAATCCATAAATTAATGGAAATAATATTTTATTTTAGTCAAAACTGTCTAATTCCTTCGTAAAAGCCGAAACTTATTGTCGTCTATAATCGTTCTTTACTCCTATAAGAGAATATATTACACATAAAAGATTTATCGTCTCCTCAATTGTGACATTGGCCGAAAACAAGTGTCAGTTGTCAATTAGAAAAAAAAAAGAAATTAAAAAAGAAACGCCGAGCGCACCTTGGCGCCAAAACTAGCCGAAGCCGCTCAATCATTGGGCCCCGGTGTTTTTTGTTCGGCCATTTTAAATGCAGCCGCCATTATATATTTATATTCGTTTGCGGGGCGCATTTTGTTGCGACATATATTTGCTCTATCCCTTCGTTCGCTTATTTGCATTGTTGATGCGGTGGGGCTCTCTTTTATTTTTACCCCCATCATTAATAGAGTTGGCTAAATTCAATTAATAGGGACAGTAAACTAGCTCTGCTTTACGGTTTCACCCGCATATTAATTATGTCTGCTTCTAAACTTCATAGACTTGAACCCTCACGATTAGGCCACTAAAGACAAACGAGCAGACGGTTCACCTGATGGTAAGTGAACCCTTCATAGACATACGCAACATCCGTAGAGTCGTTACTGCGCTGCCAACCTGGATAATTGGATAAAATATGTTTATTGGATAGGACAGGGTCTGAATTAAGGATTTGTAGGGGAAAGGAGTGGGAAAAGAAAAGGGTGGACATGGCCATCCGGCAACTTCAAAAGTCATGCATAATTTATTTCATGCCAACTTGTAAAGGGCGGTTATACTTCCTAGAGCGCGCGTAAAAGTGCAGCAAAAGCTGTAAAAAGATGTTATGCTCTACCATCTCAAAAAGTCATGTCACGAAGCCGTTTGAAACACAAATTTGATTTTTAATTTAAACTCCTTCTCAGTTAAATAATTAAACAGATAAAAGGGTAATAGAACTTATGAAAATATGAATGCATCGGAAAATACGAAGCCATTTTCACGAAAATGCGCTAACTCAGCATACCTAATCTTTTCCACGCGCGTTTGGGCAAATTTTTTTTAGCGGGCGGAAAATGCAACCTTTACGTGCCTGCTTAGCCTTCACGTGCTATTTCCTTTGAAATAAAAAAAACAAAGCAGTTCTCATAACTTAGATTTGGGATTTTAAAGCTTACAGTTGTAGTTATTTGAATTTGATATTATTATTTCATGTTTTTATTTGACGAACATAAATATTCAAAACTTCAGGAATCTTGGATCTGAACGTGTCCAAAAACTTCTATACCCGCTACTGGAATTTAAATCTATTATAAAGTGCAACTATTGGTCACTAAAATTATCTTTTTTTTATGGAAAGGAAGACAAACGAGCGGACGGTTCACCTGATGGTAAGCTATCCCGTCGCCCATAGGCACTCGCAACATTCGGAGAGTTGCGAGTGTGTTGTTGATCTGGGATATTGGATAGAATAGGTTTATTGTATAGGAATGGGTCAGGATTAAGGATTTGGAGGGTATAGGAGTGGGAAAAGAAAAGGGCAGACATGGCCATACGGCATCCCCAAAAGTTATGCATACTTTATTTTAAGCTGACTTTATAAGTGGTGATACTTTCACTGGCAAGCACGCCCCTAGAAGTGCAGCAAAAGCTGTGAAAAGATGTTATGGTCTACCACCTTTCAAATTTCGTCTAATGGGACAGAGCATAAAATACTTAATTTTAAAACAAATGTTGATGTTTTGAAAATAAGTAATTTTAAGAATATTATTGAGTGGACGAAATGTTTTTATTATAAACAATATAAAAAAAAATCTGCTGAATTGAAAAGATATGCCGTTAAATCATGTTCTCACATTAAAAAAAGAAACGAAATCGATCGCTGTCAAATTCGAATGTGGAACACGCGATGACTAAGGGCCGTCAAAAACGTCAGACGTTTACCGCGCAAACGCTTGTCTTACATCCGTTTCGCGGTAAAAATACTCGCGAGGAAAATTGCAGAGTCAGCGTGCGAAAGCGACGAAACCGATTTGCGCCTTCGAACTGTAAATTCATAATGCAATACGACCCACTCCGACTCCAGACGGTCGGCACATCGATTATTCAAAGCTGCAATTTCTTTGGGCACAAATAAATTTGTGATTTAAAAGATCAAGCCTAAAGGTTACATTGCGAAAACGCTGGAGCACGTATATATGCATATAAAAAGATTATGAAGACCAACTACTTTTTTTAACGTTTATATAGTTATAATCGTTTACGAAAATAGCAATATATTTTTTTTTTAATTTTAAGTGACAGTGAACGACGAATATAACTTAAACAAAAAATCATATAAAGAACAACTCTACCACTTTTATTAGAATTAACAACCATTTAAGATTTATAATTATAAACATGATCTAAAACTGTAGTGGTTTGCTAATATTATGTTAGCCAAATATTTAATAGTAATGATACAGCCAGTTGGAGTCCCGTAAAAATAAATTTAAGCTCAAGCAGTTTGGATATGCTTGAATAATTTTAGTAACAGATAGCAGAACTGACGGCAGCACATATTAACATGGCAGTGAGATGTCTACAATGTTAAGGATTAACAAATTATTCAATTTAAATATTAAACCCATAGTCATCCAAAAAAATATTTTACTATCCTGATCTTATCCATCTAGGCTAACAGTAATTATTGACGAAGATGACAAAATATCATATACTTCATTAAGAGAATTTACGAAATAGTATTGTCATTCTAATATTGATTTAATTTTATCAACAACAGTTCAATAAATTCATCAAATGTTTTCTTTTAATTCAGCGCCATTTTGCAGACAGAAAAAACTATATCCGCTAGCTCGTCTTCAATTTAAATCCCGCCAAAAATGTCGTCACAAGCGCCACTCGTTCGGCTTCCGTACTGGCTGGATTAAAAAAAAAAATCCACGCCGCTCGCAGTTTAGATAAACTACAACGAAAAAAAAAAACACAAACAAAACTCACGCGGTCCGCACAAGCCGGACAAATAAATTCGAGCGCGGGGCGCGAATAACCTGGAAAAAATAAAAAAAACAAAATGGCCATCAAAAAATAAACAGGACGCGGCGTCGGCGCGCGGGCAATTTGAAAATAGTGCTCTCACTTTCGACGGCCCGTCCGACATTTTGTTTTATTTTTTTCCCCGCCATTTTTTTCTATTTTCGCCCGCGACCCGGCTATGGAAATAGTGACGCGATTTTTTTGCATCCACTCACTTTCACCGGTGAAAACAAATAGAGTCAGCGTCGGTTCGGAATTTCGCACGCGTTCTAGCGGTCATCGATTTGTGTGGTTGTTTTGTTTTTTTTTTTATTTTCCGCCATATTTTTTATTAAATTCGCACCGCCCCGCTCCTAGTATCGGCGGATCACTTTTATTGCGCCAATTACTCTTGTGTTACGGGAGTATTTTTATTTTTATTCGTTCATGTTTTCCCATCGCTTTCACGGTTAATGGTTTAGATGTTTTCACTATCCTGTGAATTGCTTTTGATATATTTTTATCTTCAATTTTCATTTCACTATTCGACATTATGAATATGGGGACTATAAACTTATCAATCATAAAAGTTTAGACAGTCTATTGGTTTGTTTGGAATAAAATCTGCGTGAAGTTACTTTGCTAATGCTCAAGAGCGCTACGCCTTAAGCTTATCTATCAATGTCGGAACTAATTTCATCCATTTTATTCATCTAATGTTACCATAAATTTATAAAATACAAGTTTAAAGATTAAGTATTTCATGACGGTATAAACTAACGAAAGTTCTGTCCAACCAACTACTACCGTAGTATTATAACTGACTTCAAAAAAGCAGGAGGTTCCCAATTCGTCTGTTTTTTTCCTTCGTATGTATGTTTGTTTATTTCTCCGCAAGTTATGAACCGATTTTCAAAATTCTTTTTTTATTCCAAAGAATATGGTTACGAAATTGTCCCGTATAATTTTCTTAAAATTCCCTCCAACAGTTGCTTTTTTAAATCAAGATAATTAAAACATTTCACAAATGTATAAAAGGTTGATTAGTTATTTTAACCAAAAGAACTGATGAAATTGTTTCACGAACATTCACAAGTAAAGTCAAAGTGTGTCTACGAAGTCGAGAACTGACTTTGTTTTCTGTTAAAAAATAATAATAATATAAATTTCTTATCAATACTTTTCAAAACATATACATGTATGTCCCAACATGAGTTTCGAAGCCTGTATCGTGCTATCGAACGAAAAGTCGGCAGCAGGAAGCGAACTAAGTTGTGAAATTCCCTCTCTAAACCAGTTCCAGCGTATTTCATCAACTCTCCCTGAATGCCGTCCAATCCCGGTGATTTATTGTTTTTAATTTGCTGAATAGACATTTTAGTCTAGATCTATATTAGATCTTCTAAAACGGGGGGGGTGTGATTGTGTCTAATCGTTGTGTATTAGATTGGATGTCTAGCACTGTTGTTATGTAGGAATCCGCTTGGACTGAGCTATTAAGGAGTTCGCTAAAGTATTCTGCCCATCTTTTGATTATGGCAGTCTTATATATATATATATATACATAATTTTTATTCATTAAATAATACGTCTTCTCTATTTCTACATGATGTGATTCTAGGCATAAACTCTATGCTGTCCCTATTAACACGGCTGTAGAAATTTCTTGTCTCTCCTCTAGTGTAGCTTAATTCAATCTCACGTAGTTGTTCTTCCTCGTATATTCTTTTCCTTTTCCTGTGGAGTTGTTTCTCTTTTCTTCTACATTCTCTATACTCTTCACTGCATCTGAATGTGTTTTCTGCTGCATTAATATATAGCTTTCTTCTTCTTATTTGTGACTTTTTGACATTCTTCATCAAACCATCTATTGCACTTTGGTTTAGCCTCAAATCCTAGAACTTCACGAGCAGCCGTAGTGAGAGCCTCCTTAAGATTCCTTAAGAAGAAGTGTAATTAGAATCGACAGTGATCAATTTGATTCTTAGTAACTTTATCCGGGGAGACCCAGGTTATTTTGTGGGTATTCTTATGTGGAAAGTATGTGCTGCCAATAACAATATCTAAAGAACATGCCAAGTTGATTAGGGGCGTGCCATTGTCATTGGATGTTTCATGTAGACTATGACATCCTATCGTCGTTCGGTATATGTCTTCTCTTCCAACCTTCGCATTAAAATCTCCAATGATTCAAATTATTTTAATGTCACCTTTGGGAGATATTGTATATATGTTTTCCACGTCAAAATACCACCTTTCTTTTTCTTCCAGTTCAGTCTCTTCCGTCGGAGCATGAACATTAATGATAGTGTATTTTTGAAATCTACCTTTAACCCTTATTTTACACATACGGTCATTAACCGGTTGGAAATCGATTATAAGTAAATTCAAATAATCATAACTTTATAACAAAGAAATTCTATTCCACAGGCTTCGAAAGCGTTTTGGGTTGCATAAGTTTTAACAATAGGCAAATGCTTAAAAAGCAGGCCTTTTTTATAAGAATACTGCTACTATCTCTTTGCCTATCACTGCTGAAATGGGCAGCCATTTGATAATCCAAAAATTTTAAGTAGTTTTCGTGACCTTTTCTTATGAATGTTTCTGAGAGACATATTACATTTACTTCGGTATGTGTTTTTCGTAGCTGACGAATGGTAAGGTCTAATAATTCTTGCTTTCACCATATGCGGGCGATGTTTTAGTGAAATATTTGAAAATAATGTGCTTTATTGTCATTGACATATTTGGACTCGAAAAAATGTATTACTACTTTTCATTTTAGAAAAATAATACGCTATGGTTCCTTTTTTTATATTTCCCGCGTAATTAGTAAAGTACTTGTCGTCTTTTGATTGTGACATCGAATTTTATCGGAGTAATCTTACACACCAGATTTAAGACCCTCGTGGGAATAGAATCCTCGAATCAATTATTTCAATAAAAAAACCGTGGGATAGGAACGAAGTCTCTTTATTATAAAAATATTAATTTCAAATTATATGCGAGGTATAAAGAAAATAATAACTCAGGAATATGGATTTTTTAGCGATAAAAAAAATTACTTTAAATTTTTTTTCTTTGAATTTGAATTTGTTTACATATAAATACTGCTTACTGTTGTACAGTGAGTACAAGTGAGTACTGCTGGATCGATTCAATGTATATTATTATTATTATTTAAAAAATAATTCAGCTACATCGGAAAACGGGAAGTTTTTCGTTACTGGGCATTGCAAGTCTTCGATAGTGGATAAGTCAGGTCACTCGGTGGAAAGGGGTATGAACATATTTAAGATTAGGAATGAAGAGAAACGGTATATTTTTATGTAGGGCGGTTGCAACTCCACTGCAGAGCGGCCTTATAAGTACAAAAAATCCTGTACTGTCCTCAGCTACTCGTACGTCCTCACGTCAGTTTCCTCAGTGGTGGGGACCTTGACACTGGACACGTCGCAGTCAATGCAATAACTAAGGGTATGCCAGTGGTGCCTGGGCACAGGACGCAAACCTTGAATAGGCGCAAAAATTACCAGATACGTCCATTTTATTGTTAAAGACTGGTAAAAGGTCCTCACCGGCACATAAATGTCTAGTTCTGGTACTACTCGTGGCATGACTTTGCGTTGAATTACTGTACGCCATCTATGTTATGTCTATGCTAATCCTATGTTATCTGTCCTCTACCACCAGGAAAATTCTTGACCACTAAATAAGATAATTTCTTTATAGAAAGAGGGAGGCAAACGAGCAAGCGGCTCAACTGATGGTAAGTGATTACCGCCGCCCATCCCGCAACACCAGATGAGTTGCAAGAGCGTTGCCGGCCTTTGAAGTAAGAATAAGGCTTTCTTCTTCAAGGTCCCTAAGTCGTAACGGTCCGGAAATACCGCTGGCGAAAGTTGATTCCACAAAAGTGTCGTGCGTAGCAGAAAATGACGGCGGAATCTCACAGAAGTGGATTGCCAACCATCAAGGTGGTAGCGATGGTATTTGGTGGTATGTCGTGTTGTACGCTGTACAAACTCAGCAGCAGATTTTATTCCGCACAATTCCTCAGAACACTCCCTGTGGTACACATGCAATATAAAATGCTGAGAGAAGCAACACCTCTCCGCAAGGCCAGGGAATCAAGCTGATCTGAAAGAACTGAGTTTTCCAGCTAGCATGTTATTCTACCGCAAGAATAATAGTAAATAAATAAAACACATTTATTTGAATATAAACAACAAAAAAAGCCAGTCTTGAAAACTTAGAAACGCAAAAGACTATAGCGAATATTTAAATTACGCAATCTGAAAACACCCTTAGAGACCATTAATATAATCTTTTAAACCATTTGTAGCAGAGTAGAGAAGTTTATACGTATATTATCTAGCATACGTATCGCGGCGGTATCGTCGAGCATAATGACAGACATTATGCAAACTCTTCGAATTTAAACGATAATATTACAGATCGTATCGCATCAGGATGGGCGCCTTATCCTTTTGACTCATAGGATAATAATAGGCTTACTAAGTTATCACTACTTATTGTTGCTTGTTCGTTGAATCTCATAATTCAATGCTTTGTTGTTTTCTCTTAAATAATTATCTATTTCGTTTTGCTCTCTTGGCATTTAATAAATCTATAATTTAGAATGATGCTTAGTCCATAAATCCCCTTTAGTCTTATTGGTTTTACCCCATTGAATCATAGTATTGAATAGTAGAAATGTTATATATTGTATTTCTCATTATGTTATATATAACATTCCGTATAGTGATATTTAGCAAAAATTACTTATTCTCAACTATGTACAGCTTTATTTCATAAATATCATGTTATTGGTACGAGTGCTGCCATCTACAATACTTGTAGAAAAGTGTAAGCAAAAAAATATTAAATAAACTAAAAATATAGGCCAAAATAATTTAGATTACTTTGCATTATTAGTAAGAAACTAATAGTGCGCAAATATGCCACAAATTATTTCGAGACCGAGATATGAAGAGCGTATTACGAAATGCGCTGTATAGTCACAGCGCTACATGCTACATGTAGCGCAAGTGGCATCACAAGTAGCTGTCAATATTGAAAAATTCCGTAGCTGTAGTACTTACTATTCATCGTTAGCACCGTCTTTAGGCCCAATATTAAACTTAAATTTATTATATTTATTTACAAATTACTTCTAATATTATAAAAACTGTATGATTAATTAATGGATCAAACTTCATGTAAATTATTTAGCTTTAATAAGGTTTATTAAATAGCTTAGAAATAGGCGGAAGAAGCACTACAATATTTCGGCTTGATATCTTCCTTTCTGCATGCAGAGCAATTTGGAGTGTGCTCATATTCCATTACAAGCAACACTGTAACTGAACGTCTGCCTGCCTGCTGTCATTCGTTTCGTTTTTGATTTTCATCATAATTTGCTTGTCATTCGGCATTCTATTAAATTTAAATACTGAATTGTTATAATAAACAATGGCTCTGTTAGATTTTTGCCACCTCGATGAAAAAATTAATATAAAACCCGTTGATTCTTTGGCTTCATTCCAAAATGATGTACTCGGATATAGTCAAAACTTTCTTAACAGTTCACAACTTGCGGTACCACCGTTTAACAACGTAAGTGCAGGTTATTTACTATTCAACTATTAATTCTTACTGACTTGCAACTAGATAGATTTGCAACTTAATTTGTATTCTATTTTGTAGCCTGTGGAAACTCTAGCCCAATTCAACACAAAAGATGAGACTGGACGTGATATCAAAATTGAATTCGATCACGGAACTACAACTCTGGGATTCCGGTATAAAGTGAGTATTTTTAAGTATTTACTTTTGTGATGTTATTAAGGTTAATTATGGCAATTTTTCTATAATCTCTAGTTGTGATGCTGGTTTTCTCTGTATATTTACATAGTCCATTATTTTTCCTAGGGAACAAATTAGTTTTCGAAAGATGGGCTTTACACATTAATTATAAATATATTTTGCTTGTCCTTTCTTTATAAACCAGTTGTTCCATAATTTTTTGCCATGTACTTTTTAAAGATAAAAGTGCTATATATAGCCTAAACTATTCATAATAAATCCTTTTATCTCCAAAAACAAATACATTACAATTCTCAAGCTTTATGATATGAATTTAGAAAATCCTACAATTTCACTTTATTCATGGGTGACTGGTGAGTCATTTTCAATACTTGAAGATGATATATGTGGCGATCATATATGAAGAATTATAACAATCAAAGTACATATTGATTTACTAGTGCATAAATATAATCGAAAGTTAAATATTAAATGACTCAAAGCAAATTAATCCTAGTGAAACTGTGTGGCCAGGGATAAGGTGGTGGGCGAGGGGCGTTCAATAGTCAGTGAGCATACTGTCAATCAGACCTTTCGCCTTGCCACCACACATCATTGATTAATTCATTGATTAATTAGAAAGTTTGGTTGGAAACTATGCCCCTAATTTTAGCACATGAATACGATGACAATTGAGTATGGAGTACTCTCCTTTAATATTGTTAGTGACTACTGATCATTCTGTATATCTTTATAATACAATCTTTTAATTATACATTTTTTATAGGGTGGTGTACTATTGGCAGTAGATTCTCGTGCGACTGGTGGCCAATTCATTGGATCACAGTCCATGAAAAAGATAGTAGAAATTAATGATTATCTCTTAGGTAAGAAACTTCTTAATGTTTTGTATTTTTAACCTATAAGTATTTATATAGAACTATTTATTAAATGTAAGGCCTACTTTGTTCCTAGAAAGAAAGTTTGTAGCATAAAATAAATATTATGCTACAAGCATGTGAAATCTTTGTAATACCAAATTGAGCAAAAAAAACAAGCTTTTAATGCCATTTTTTTTTTGAAAATTACATCATAATTTTTTGTTAATTATTTCTTTTTTTTCAATCTTTTTTGTTAATGCATGTATACTTGTTAATTTAAGATGCACAAGATCAAACTGTAGAATTATGCAATGAAAATTTATTAACTATGAGTGAACTTTGAGTAATATTGCATATTGATTTTAACATCTATGATTCAGGGTGACATTCTTAACACCAAAGAATGTTTTGGTCATAATGTTCTGAGACTTATGCGGTTATTAGACATTTTTAAATTAAACAACTACGGATTTTATCCTAGTTTATTTTAAGTATTTTTCAGCATCTTTGGGTGCAAGCACAACACTGCAACACCGAAAGATTCTGGAAATAGTTATTGCACAGATAGGACTAAGAATTTATATTCAAGCTGACGGTATGCAGGATTGACAAGTGACACCAGAACATCAAACATTTCAGTCCTACCCATGACCATGAATGCCATAAAGGATTTGAAATGTTGGGTGATAAAATTAAAAAATAAACAGTGATAAAATCCGTCATGTTGTTTAAATTAAAAATGTTTTAGTCAATTTTTTTTTATCATATTGCTTAAATAATTAATAAATTCATTAAATAAACAATATAACTAAACCATGTCACATGCATGCCAAAAGACACAGTATTTTTAAAATTTACATATTTTTACATTGTATTTATTTACATTAAAATTTTTCAGAAGACAAAGTCTTACTTAACTGTCTTATATTAATCTCATTAAAAATATAAAATTTATCAATTCTTTCAGGCACACTTGCTGGTGGAGCAGCAGACTGTGTATACTGGGACCGAGTTTTAGCCAAGCAATGCCGTTTGTACGAACTTCGTAATCGCGAACGTATTTCCGTCGCAGCAGCTAGCAAGCTGATGGCTAACATGGTCTATAACTATAAGGGCATGGGGTTAAGTATGGGCATGATGTTGGCTGGGTTTGATAAGCGGGTAAGATAATTCTAATAATAATTTATTTTTTAATATACAATAACAAAATATGAGGAAAAATACATATGACAATTTAATTTTGAATACAAGAAGATTATTAAATATGTATTAAGTTTCTTTTGTAAAAAGTTGGCCTTTATCATTTACACAAATAATGTAACTATATGAAAATTGTAGTGCATATTCTGGAAAGTAGAAATCCTATCTAATTTGATACAGATGGATCAAACACAATTTTTTGAACCACAACAAGAGCATTGCCTAGTGCCTAGTTGTAAGATATTATGACATATATGTAAACATTTTTTTTTAATAAATAAAATAATTAGAAAACAAAACATATGTTTCTGTTTATCTGGCTTAAGTTTGAACAATGATATGAAGGCCATCTCTAACTCCTATTATTGTTAATTTTTTGGGATGTTAACTCCACAACTTTTTTTAATGTGTCCATATTTCAGTTTGTTTAGACTTGCCATTTATCTACTGCTTGTATTAGTACTTTAACTCAATAGTGCAAAATTAAGATTTGAAAATCTTTTATATTCTATTTGTATTAATTTCCAGGGTGCACAGCTGTATTATGTGGACAGTGAAGGCACTAGAACCCCTGGAAAAGTGTTTTCAGTTGGTTCTGGTTCTGTTTACGCATTTGGTGTCTTGGATTCTGGATACAAATGGGACCTTGAAGATCAAGAAGCTCAAGGTATGTTAATTTACGAATTACGTGATGACTACCGTAATGTTAAAACAATTGTACATAATCTTTAATCTTCTGTCATGAGTCCAATTCGGGGGTCACTAAAAGACGAACCATGGTTCAAACCTAATTAAAGAAAACAACACAGTGTAAAGGAAAATACATTGACATTGTTTGTAACCAGTTAATTTATCTCATACTTTGACTTAAACTTTGTAAGTCAAATTTTTATTATATGATTTTCTTTTCATTCATTCATTTTCATAGATTATACAAAAAATTTGGTATATTAATTTCTTTTTTAAACAACTATCTCATGAACTTATGATCTGATTTGAGAAAAATTTTTTTTATCCCACTAAATTTTAATAAACATCAAGGTAGCAGTTTGTTTTTAAAATCTAAATAAGAGAGTATATATGTTTCAAAAGTAAACTTTTAAGGCATTCAAAGCCAGTTTTGTAATTTTCTGTCATTTGATGCACAATGTGACAATCTACACTGCCGGCCAAAAGTTTGAGACCACCTTGAAAAAATTACAATAATGAATAAAACTGCAAAAGTTAGTGCTCTACAAATTATTTATTTACCTTATTAAATAGGGAACTTTTATGTAACATAAAATAATTTAAAAACTACAATAATTGCCATTATTATTAATAAAAAAAATATATATTATTTAAA
>JAOCPS010357490.1:0-12528 GCA_025505425.1 Graphium colonna | reverse complement strand
TATTACCTGAATATCAGTTGTTATGGATAACAACTGGCATCGGACCTCCGCAACCCAAAGTGATAAACTGAATTCGAAGGATTAGTTGTCAGGATATTTGAAAGCTCTGACATCCATTACGGACTGCCAAAAGGCATTCGTGACAACTGGGAACGCCTTTTTTCATTCCCATCCGGCATACAAATCATCTTTCTTTTTATATAATTAAGTGATCAGCTCGCATTACCCTTACTAGACCAGGAAATAACAAAACAGAGTCGTCATCCCTCGCGGGATACGAACCCGCGACCTTCGATTTGTAAAGCAAGCGCTCATACCACTAGACTCATAAATGAATCCGCCGCCGTAGCCTAGTGGTATGGGCACTAGGCTACGGAGGCGGATTATTTGATGTCAATTTGTTTATTAAATTTGCTGTTTTATTTATTTACAGACGTACTGGCGAGATCCGTCTTTAAAGTTCATGATCCCGGGTATCCATGTCTTCATGGCGCTTTTCGTTGGTTTCCTGTTTTTCAACATCGGCCACGAGGCGCAGTACGTCAGGGACAATTACAACTTCCTTTACTTCAGCCTTATGTTCCTCATGTTCACGGCGTACAGCGCTGTTTCTATCAGATGTAAGTTCTACTTACTAAATATTTTAATCGAATATAAATTATTGATTGCCTCTTACTGATTGCATATATTACAATATATTTAATAATCGTATTATTTCATGCATATTTTAATCAGTAGATAATCGAAATTAATCACACTCTTATACATCAAAATATCTGGGAAATGCTTAGTTTTACATAAAACATCGTCATGTATTTTGAGAAAAAATATTTGGGAATCTTGTCCTTTAAAAGGGTATATAGAACGTATTGTTTATCTGTGAAAAACTCTTCAACGCCAAACGATACCGATTACCTTAATTTTACCATCGATCCGGCGTTATTTATTTATTGAGAATTTTGGGGCAAAAACTATGCCCTAATTATAAAAGTCAAAATCAAAATATGTTTATTCACATAGGTGCTTACGCACTCTTTATGAAAGGTCAAGCTTTACATAGAGATTCGTTCATTATAAGCTACCACCAGCTCGGAAAGCAGATTCTACTGTGAAGAGCTGGCGAGAAATTCAGCAGTTGCTCTTTTAGAATGATGTTGTCTTACAATTTTGCACATATTTATGCATGTATTACATAATTTTGATGACTAACTGAGTGCTGTCCTTTACTATCGTCAGTGGCTCACCAGTCATCCTGTATATGTGTTTCTGCCTTTTAACCGCCTCCGTAGCCTAGCGGTATGGGCCCTTGCTTTGTAAACCGGAGGTCATGGGTTCGAGTCCCGCGGGGGGACAATAACTGTGTGTTATTGTTTCTTGGTTGGATTAGAGCAATGCGGGCTGATCACCCGATTCTCCGAAAAGAAAGATGATCCATGCGTCGGAAGGGCATGTAAAAAGTCCTGCGCCTTGTGTAAATGTCTTGCGTTAAAATTTTATCAGGAGGATTCCATTTTTATCATTTTAGTTCCAGAACAACTGCCTGTGGTGCGTCGAGAACACTTCAACCGATGGTACGCGACGGGAGCCTACTACGCAGCGACTTTAGCCTCCTCGCTTCCGACCCAGACGGTCTGCACCCTGGCATTTGCGTTCATCACGTATTTTTTGACGGGGCAGCCGTACGATATTACACGCTTTTTTGGTTTTTGTGGTACGCTACTACTAGTATCTTACACCGCGATCTGCATTGGCCTGTTCAATGGATCCCTATTTAATGTTAAGGTTAGTAGATACACGGTACTATTATTATTTTTTTTAATGAAGAAGAAAGCAAACGAGCAAGCCGACTACCTGATGTCAAGTGAACCTTGACTCTGTTATTGGCCGGCCTTTAAAATATGCGTAGATTTACTTTTTGAAATTTCTTAAATTATATAGGACATACTGCAGATAACAATCCATTCGATCTGCTTTGGCCAGAGTTACAGAGTTACAGGAGAGTCGCCGGCCTTTGAGATAAGAGAATACTTAACCTTTGGTTAATAGATTCCAATGTAAATAGTTTAATTCTATTATAATCAAAACTAAACCTTAACGTCACACACTAGTTTAATTGAATGTTTATTAATTACAGAATGGTGTTATCTTCGGGCCTTTCTTCATAATGCCGTTTACTGTATTCTCCGGCTTCTTCCTACGATACAGCGATGCTCCATTCTTCTTCCAGTGGCTCTTCAATCTGTCGTTTCTGAAACACGGCCTTGTAGGCCTAGTCATATCCATATTTGGCATGGATCGACCCAAATTGGTCTGCAAAGCGCTTTACTGTCACTATTCCTACCCTCATCAATTTTTGCAAGACAACGGTATGGCTACAGAAAAATATGGCTATGTGATTGGATCTTTGTTTTTAATAGCAGGAGTCTTCATTTTGGTTTCGTACGTGATCTTGAAAATAAGAATGAAATGTAAATGGTAACTGCTATGAATGGTGAAATTGAAGTGCTCTTTACCAAAACTGTGATCGATCCACTGTCATATTTATTGTTACTTTTGACAAGTTATATTAATGTGATCCAAGTATGTGTTCTTGAAATTAGTATAATAGTATTTCTGATATGGGTGCTGCAGAAATTAGTTTAAGTAAGGTAATATTTATTATGAAAACATATTTTAAATCAAGGGGAAAAAGGGACCATAACATAGAAAAAGTATTTAGTAATTTGAAGAAAACTTCTTGATCACTTTTATTGACCGTTACTGTTTATATTGAATATTATAAAATTCTTACAACCTTTAATGCATTCTTATAAAATCAGCTCCAATCTTACAAGAGATCATACTTTTTTGTTCACCAATAACAAAAAATGCATGTAAACCATAGATATGTCGTCTACACGTTTGAATGATTATACAGAAATAACTTTCATATAGAACAATGAAATTTAGACAAAATTCACAAGTCACTTTTAAATAAGAAATTGGCTGTAAGAGTTAGTTTCTGTTAAAAATAATCTCAAATAACATATCAAAATGTTTGAATTTAATTTGAACGAGTTTGTCACGTTAACTATAACTAAAATAGTATAATAATGAAAATCAATCAAGTGCTATAAAGCTATGATTACGTGCCAAATAATTAAAAATAAACGCTGTTTCTTTCACATTCATCACTATTATGACAACAGCATACGTACCTGTCGGTTCTTATCGAAAACAAATTCACAAATGGCCAATATTAACGGCTAAATCATAGCCGATATCAAAACGACGTATTATGCAAAATCATATGATCCCATATTTTAGCTATGTATCAAGCTTTTAATTCGTTCCTTATATAAGCATTTGCAGTAATCTCATACTTAGAAATTATGTTTTTTTTTTAAATTTCTCCAATGAAAACCGAACTTAGTTTGTTACAGTAACCACATTTTGACTAGCTTCACATTCCTCTAGTCTTAACATTGTCTAGCATTCTTGTTAAATACTTATACAAATCGATTGCCATTAGCTCAAAATATTTTTGCCTAATCGAAGGCAATATAAGGCTAAACCATGACTATGTAGTATTCAGATCGGTTCTGGACGAATATTTGCATTGCCAAATTTTAGTTTCCCAAACACTATAAAAGGAAAAGATTATTAATTCACCGCAATTTTTGATACTTTTATATCTTATATCTTTTGTTGTAATCAATAATTTATTGATGCAAGTTATTCAGAATCGAGCCGAATAATAAATGTATTATGACATTTAAGTGTAAGTAAGATTTTGTATAAAAAATAAATAAGCGTTATTTGATATAAGGTGTGGG
This sequence comes from Graphium colonna, assembly GCA_025505425.1. Classification (NCBI taxonomy): domain Eukaryota; kingdom Metazoa; phylum Arthropoda; class Insecta; order Lepidoptera; family Papilionidae; genus Graphium; species Graphium colonna. The sequence goes on along the minus strand of JAOCPS010357490.1, from coordinate 8,713 downwards.
TGTTAGCCAACTGTTCAAAGATTGTACATTGTATATAATTTAGGGGTAGTAACAAAATAGCCAGTAACATAATAGATATATAAAACCGTATATAAATAGCTAAAGTATTATCATATGTTTGCGAGCAAGAAAAATGGTTTATTTTTAAATGCGTAAGTACCGTGTACTTAAGGCATGGAATCTGTGATTTAGAACAATGAAAAGTGATAATTTAAACAGTAAGTAATCATTGTCTACATGCCACTAGCATTAAGTTGGTAAGAAGTTTATTGATGTTGTTCGCTTATAAGTTTATAACTGGGTATTTTTATAATTGGGGAATTGTTAATTGCTGATCGAAACGGTTAATTCTGTATTGGAGAAAAGTAACAAATATACATTCCTGTGCCAACGTTACATCTTTTGAATTTACCCATAATCCTGAATATTAACCTTATCCATCTAACGTCTCTACGTAATTATCTGTTTTACCCGGGGCTGGCAATATAATCGGAGCTGGTAAACATCAAACGTTCCGAGAGCCCATGGGAGACAGAATCCTTTAGCATCAGGTGGATCATATTTTCGCTAGATTTGTCTTCAAAAAAGTCCAACAATCTTCAAGAATTATTTTCAATGAGTGTGTATCTAAAAGTTATCTGATCTCAAACACGTTTTGTAAAAAAGTTATTATTTACTGTCTATTTTTATCAATATTCTATTCTGTCCGTGTGGGCGAAGCAATGTGTATGGGAGCCCTTATTTTGCGACGTACGTCATGCAGTTTTTTGTTCAGGCTTTTATATGTGCGTGTGCGCCTTGCTTACCATTTTGTAGCAGAGAATTTAGTCTCCCTAAGTCTTCGACCTAAACATCTGATTAATACGGCCGCACACATACGGATTCAAACTATATGGTTTCTAAAAAAGGCCAATCCGGGAGAAAGAATGCTCTGCTGGGAGTAAGTAAAAGTTATTATGAGGTTACACAATCAATTTTTTTTTAATAAATTAACTGTATTAAGAGATAATAGTGCACTATATATATTATGACTACTTTTATAATAAATATATAACCGCATAAAGATACGCAATGGTGCATCACTACATTGAAATACGTCTCTATACAAATATGTATAGAATATTTCTTACGCTTGGCACAGCGGGCGACAAGCGATATCAACACTCCTGTTTAACTTTCTATATTCTGAGGATATACAATAATGTTCATCTTGGAATATAATTACTTATTTTTTATTATTTATAGTACAGAACCATTAAAATTTGTACTTAATTTAAATCAATATTTTTTTAAACATACCACTTCAAAGGATGTGATTATCTTTTCACATATTTATCATTAACATTTAATTTGATTATACTTGGACCTTACTATTTATGGTCGTTAATTTAATGAACTGTATATTCCTATCATTACTAATGCCCAATTTCAACATAAATTCTATGAAGGAACGACTGACGTTTGGCCAAAGCCAAAAGTGTGACACAAAGTGCTTTTTATGGGGTAATTACCAACAACATTTAGTCTTTGGGGAATTTACTTTTGTGTTCTATAGAATATTATTGTTAAGCGCTTTTAGTGTAACTTAAGCATTTGATGATATATGGCTCAGAGCTGTACGAGTAATAGTGGCAACGAAATAATCCACTCCTTCACCTACAGCACTTATACTAGTGTTGGTTTCTGATACTAACCAATAATCTAGACTAACTTTTCCACACACAGTGCATCCAATGTTCCCACTTCATCCCACTTGAAGCGCTAATCTCTCGGCTGACCTTCACAATAATTCCAAAATTCAACATCGGCTAGTTGTCTCTTTCTATTAATCGTTGTATCAAAGATACGTACCTTCGATACAACGATTAGGCCACTGAATTTAGAATAAATAAGAATCCGCACCTCGTTTTCATTTCCTAAATGTAGGACAAACGAAAAATCAATTCTTCACATCTTAACCGATGTATTTATTTTTGGGTAAAACGTTTCAAGAAAGATTCAGCTCTTATTTATATCAAATGGTTTTAAGACTATATTAATATAAAGATAATGCAAATAAAAAACCCCAATATAAACAGATCAAAATGAAACTTTTACTTTTCGACTAGACTAATCGAACTAAAACAAATTTTTAAAATCGTAATAAAAGCATTCAACTAAGTGCTTTACCGCCTTGCCTTTTAGATTCTAAAGTAATTATCATATCTTTACATTCAAACCAAAACCAGCTTAACCGAACTAGTCACACTGCAAAGGAGCATAACATAATTTACAGCCTATGCTACACTTTCACGGCTGCGCTCGCCCAGGAAAGAACCACCGCCCTTTTTTTTAGCGGGAAAATCCTGCATTGAACCGCCACCACCTGAAGACGGGTGGGTGATGTCGGATTCCTACCGCTAAAACCCCACGGTTTTCGCATTCTGTGCTTATTGAGAAGTCACGGGATCTCCTGAAGGAACGCAACCGCGACTCCTCCGGATTGCTTTGCAGCTCAGTATCGAATTGCCACAATCACTGATTGCTCTTACGTGATAATAAAGATACCCAAGATTTTTATCTAGGTCGTCACATTTAAGAATCAGGGCTTCTCGTCTACGTGCTTACAACTCCGGTGGTCCTGATCACCTGAGTAAAGTTTGTTCCGGTGGTATATGGACATGCTAACCTGTATCCCTGCCGGCGTCTTCTTCGAGCGGAGTTGAATCTTTGTCTATTCCGTTCAGCAGCCTCCTTATGTGACGGTCCCACAGAAGGATCATAAAAAATTTGAATGTCAAAGTCATGAATGATAGTCATGTTCTATGGCCCAAGAGCAAACAGATTCTTTTTTGATTCAAACACACGTTCACTTCGTATTTTACGCATTCCACATGGGACCGACCTGTACCGTGGGGTAATGGAGAACAGTCATGTCAAAGAGGTTCTGTAGAATCTTAAGAGTGAATTTAAAAGATTTACTCCAATCATTTATTTGTTGTACATTGTCACCGCTTTTGCATACGGAACTGATTCATAGACTTTTTGTGTTTTATTGTAACGTCTCATTTCCGTCATAAATCCAGTGCCTACGTAAGTAGAGCCGAAGATCAAAATTTGGTTGTCATACCTTGTCGTTACAGATATATCAACGTTATCTATGACTGCAAGTTTTTTAACAGCAGCACCTTGTCCTTATTAATACTTTTTCTTGAGAAACTTTGTAGCCTGGAACGCAATTGGCTTTAATTGTGCCAATTTGCCAAATAATAGAGTGTTAGATATACCAAAGGAGACAATGACGTAAATCAGTTGTCAGGCTGTAATTCAGATTTCTCGGAATAGTTTTTGTCAAGTTTTGATAAAGACAAGTCACACGACTGTATTGCAGGAAACGTCCAGGTTCGGTGGACTATAGCTTGGAATAGTTTCTGTGTATCTGTCTTGGGATCTCTGTTTGAAACCATAACGGAATTCTGAATTGCAACTTAGACGAAATATTCGTATCCCCATTTGTAACGTTTTTTTTTTCTTATACGGCTTCATAGAATATCTACTTTTAGTCGGTATAAACTGTTCATCACGAGCGAGATATTACTCTTTGGGAACAGTCAACAATCGATCACTCATTTGAATAAAAAATGGTCGCAGTATACGGATAGGATTTAAGCCAATTTGACCTTTAGGAACTTTGGTGGAATTTTCATTGAAATTAACGTAACGTTTTATTTCTTTAAATCGGTTACGGAACATAAGTGAATGTGTTTTTGGGTGACCTAAAACGGAACTCCAGTAGTCTCTAGTTGCAGTTAACTGAATTACGGACATCATCAGACAAATACCCAAAAATTATTTAATATCTAGTATTACTAACAGCTCTCAAGGGCTTTTCGGATCGTTATTTTGTTGCAAACCCTAAAGTTTCTTGAGTTATATGCAGAAACATTTTGTTGGTAAATAGGTACTTGAAAAACTGAAACGGCGTGTCCATCTCCATCTGGTAAACTTACATCACCAGAAAACACAATATCCATTTTATTTTTTTTCTAGGAAACCATCCCTCCACCTTGGTTTAGCATTTCTTATGATCTGTGAACCATGATTGCTGCGAATTGTCGTTAGTGGAACGTTATCTTCCGGATCTGTTTCATCGCAATCAGGTATTAATATTTGTGGAAGAGCCCTTATCAATTTTACAGAAAGGTCGGTACTATTTAGAAAATCTTGGATCATTCATCTAAGATTTGCATTCCGTCTGGGATCCAAAGTCTAAAACATCATGACAAGTTTCTAAAAACTATGACAATATGTTTTACCTACTATTTGAAGAAAGTAAATCTATATTTAAGTGCATAATGTGCCAAACAAAGACCAGCACTTAAATGTATATTTTGGCATACTGGCTCAAATTTAGACCATACATAAAAAGCGATATTTTTAGTCAAAAGATACAACAAAAACACAACTAAAAACTTATCTAACCCACTTACAGTAATGTTATTCTCACACAATCTGAAGTTTTTTCACCAAAACAACTAGTATTTCTATTTTTTGACTAAATTCTCGGTGCGAACTAAACAGCGAGATAGCCTAAAGTTGCACGGCAAAGTTGCAACGAAGTTAGTACCGAATCATCGCCGGAGATGGCGCTGCCAGTGTACCGTAGAAAACGTACAATCCTTATTCGATTCATCATGCAGAAAATGCAAGCTTTTTTAAAAGCATTTTAGAAATAACTGCTTTGATTTACTTTGGACCATAATTGAAACGCAATACAGCAAAGGGTTAAATTTAAATGTTATTTAGCGATATGATGCAAGCAGCACTAAAAGAAATATTGGACATATACATACAATTACTTTAACCAAAAAGAAAAAACCTTTATTTTATTTTTTTATAAATTTGTAAGGGATAAGAATAGGTCGTAAAGTATTTTTCATCATCCTATCCCCGCTTCCCATTTTTAATGGTGGTTTAATTGAAAATCGTTGGAACCGTGGCGTTAGTGTTTTTTTTTATTTGTTGTCACAGGATAATGTTTGCCGGATCAGCTAGTAATATTGTCTGTATAATGTTATAATAAAAAATATAAACATTTTCCTTGAAAGTTAATGTTCGGGAAACATTTTTTTTTAGTTATTTTGTTTTACAAAAAGAAACAATAGTTTATTTCTGATAATTTATAAAAATCCATAAAAAACTATTGTTATCCTTTTCAATACCACCACAACACTCAGAGTAACAAATAACGAAAACATGTACAAGATCTCTCTCTCTCTCGGTATCTTATATTTTGTGTACTACACATTTGACAAAATTACTTTCAAAGACTTGTTTAAATGATAAAAGATAAATCACTTATGAGTTTATGTCAAAAAGAATATTGCAACAGATTCGCAATACCTTCTCCATTTTTCGAATTAAATTCAATTGAACAAGTTAACATAAAAATAAGCAAAGTTATTAATAGTTACAATTTTTTGACGACAAACTGCAACCCGCAAACAAATGTATATTTCAAAGATAAAAAAAAATGTACACGAAGGAAACCCTTTAGTCTTGTATTATTATTAAATGCGAAAGTACTAATAGCTTTATTTGTTTCTATTATCTGGTAAAAGTAGAATCTATCAACGATAAAACGTAGGTGGCGGCTTCAGATAAAAAATCATAAAAAAAATTAATTATTAATACCGATTATGATATCTTACTTTCAAAGATTGCAACAGTAAAGAAGCATTTTAATGTTGTAGGATTTATCGTACGTTCTGTTCACATTATGTAGTTGGTGACGCAGGGCAATTTTTCAATTCAGCATTTGCTCCAATTGTAAGGACTTGCAGCTCGGACATTCCAACTGTATGTTAAGTGTATAGTGCTATTGTGAAAAAAGTGTATGATACGATTTCCAAAATGGATGTAGAAATTGGAAAGGACAATATAAGTGTTGAAGATAGTTTGTTGGTTGCCTTCACAAATGTTAAATACAAAATTACAGATGGATGGGTGGATGGTAAGTGGATGATTACGAAAAGAAATCTACACAGATTGTAGGTATAAACCACTATATATGTGTCAAGATCTTTTTTATATATTGAATATTACAAGTATACTTCTCATTTTAAATACTTTATGGTATTTTAAATACTTTACGGTTGCTTACATTTTTATTTTTTTATTTAAACCATTGTTAATATTATTTCAAACGTTTCAAACTTTATCATGTTATTATTTCTAAGACTTACGCGAATATTTGACATTTTAAATTAAACAACTTTACGGATTTTATCGCGGTTTATTTTTAAATTTTATCACCCGACGTTTCGAATCCTTTACAGCGTTCATGGTCACGGGTAGGACTGAGGTGTTTGACCAGGACATCAAATGTAAAGGGTTCGAAACGTCGGATGATAAAATTTAAAAATAAACCACGATAAAATCCGTAAAGTTGTTTAATTTATCATGTTAGATTTTTTCTTTGTTACTTTGTAGAGGTGGCAAACTTTTAAGTCGTTTTGATTTATCAGGGTATTAGATGTTCGTTGCCGATAATCTGATGTTTAATATAGTGTTACAATCTTTAGAACATATCTTACTTGGCTGCAGTTTCAGGAAAAACAAAGAAGCTAAGGAATTTTTGGTAATCTATTGCGAGGAATTAAATTTAATAAATCGAGCAATGATATTATTGCGTATATTGGAACAGTGAATATATACTATTAGCTACTCTCTTATATACTTCAGGGCAGCTTTATTACGAATTTAATGGCAAGAGAGCACGATGTCTTGATTGCAACTTAAGGGTACAGTTTAGATTATCTTTTCTGCGCATCTTCCAGGTTACAATGACCTGTTCTCTCCAAGGATGGCAACGTATAGATAATGCTTTGGATATTAATGTATCCGATGACTTTTTTCTTTCGTTTGCTAATAAATATTAAATAATTATCAGCTTGCTCAGATTTTCGGACTAATCTACGCGTACTAACAAGTAGGTATCCTGGGCGTTTTTCCAAAATCACCAACATTTTGACTTTACTATCCCTACCAATCTTTCTGCCCTTTAAATAAATTAAAAGTCAAGTTGTGGTAACATCAGCAACAAGGCAGAAAATCTATTTAAAGAAACATGCTGTCACTAAACGCTCAGTCGCATAACGGATATTTTATTAATTGAAAACACGGAGGTAGAAAGCTCAAGTTATGCGCCCATCAAAGCGGAATTTCGCAAACTAACTAAAACTAGATTCCACTCGACTTAGGTACTAGCTAGCCTGGCTCAAACCCTATTTTAACCATTTTATAATTATTAAGGAAAATGCCGGACACAAAATTCCAGTACGGACCTTCACGCAGCTTTTAGAGCATTGTCCTAGAATTGAGTCAAGGCAACTATGTATATCTCACTTGACACTAGTTACTTCTCCTTAAATCTTGGAACTGTGAAATAGGCTGTCTGCTGCTGAAGTCTATAAAAAATATGTAAAGCACACGTGTCTTGTGTATTGTTAAGTCAAAGCCCAACTTTTTTATTAGTTCCACACATACAGAAATGTACTCTTCTACATCACATTTGATATCGTGCACTTTCTTGATCAATAATCTTAACTTATCTCTGAAGAAACCTGTTGTAGAAGAATGCTTATCTCACTTTTTCGTTTGCATTTCATGTTTTGAGATTCAAAAGAAATATTATGCCACAAAACTATTTCTTTTTTATAGATTTGGTTACATTTAACATAAATATTTAAAATCCACACAAAATTCAGCTCGTCGAGAGTTATGGATACTTGAATGTCTCTTTAAAAACTATAAGATGAATATAAATATACAAAGTCCGAATAATGTTTGCCAAGTCCTGGTCACATTGACCATCTATTATTATCTATTTTAAAAGTCCTTAAATAAGAAAAGGCAAGATTGAATTTTGTAAAGCAAATAACATCAAATAAGGAACTATCTGAAATTTTTTAATCAGTCTTTATATCGATGTATTTTTTTTTGGATATAATACGGGACCAATTAATTTTTTGTATAAAAAAATTATATATATACTTGTTCGGCCATCACGTAGAATTATACCGGACGATTTTATGGAAATTTTGAGCGTATGTTCGGGTAGTAATTTACTAGTTTATTTTTTGATGGCGTTAATTTACTTAATGATAGTTGTAAAAATTACAAGCAAAAGAACGTCTGCCTCGTCTAGCTAGTTTATTAAACTAGCTATTAATAGATAGTTTATTGAAAATATAACAGTATTTATAATATTCAACCTGAGCATTTATTAGATTTTTTACTTGTAATTTGCTTTCTTCAGTTAAGTCGACGCACGGGATTTATATGAAAATATTTATTCTATGTTCATTGTTGTGTCTTATTCATAAAGATTTTTAAGGTGACATTTAATAATAATAGTGAATAATATTTTAAAAACTGTATTTTAAAGCTCTTGTTGATCGATTTGATTAGATTTGACTGCAATTTTCCACGGTTATTCATACTGAATAAATTAAGACTACTTTACCAGACAATAGAATATATTAACATAAATTAATATCACTTTTTGTTACTTTATATTTTTCTTTATACTAAATATAGAACAATTATGTATCAAGCTATGTTATAAGATTTTCATTAATTTGCATGCTGTCGACAGCTTTTTTTTTTTTATGGAAAGGAAGACAAACGAGCAGACGGTTCACCTGATGGTAAGTGATCCCGTCGCCCATGG
>JAOCPS010357380.1:0-12530 GCA_025505425.1 Graphium colonna | reverse complement strand
ATGGAAAAGAAGACGCAAACGAGCAGACGGTTGACCTGGTTTTAAGCGATCCCGTCGCCCGTGGACACAACATCCGGCGAGTTGTGACTGCGTTGTCAACCTAGAGTAGAATATGGTCATTGGATACGATGGGGTCGAGATTAAGGACTTGGAGGAGTAAGTGGCAAAAGAAAAGGATAGATATTGCCATCCGGCAATCCCAAAAGTCGTGTATATTTTATGTAATGCCTACTTTGTAAACGAATATTTAGAAATGATACACGTGTAAATTCCATGCAAAACAATAATAGCTTCATTAAACTTGATGTTACAATCGTCTAAGTAATATTATAATAAGCATTTTCTCGAGAAAAATAGCGGTAGTAATGTATCCGTATACATAATGAAATGTTATTCTCTGTAATTTACTTCTAGGTTTTTTTAATTGCTTTTAATGACGTTTACATACATACATATACATATATACGCGAAACGCTCTGGCATGCATTACATAATTAACATATATTTTAAATATTATAGAGAAAATAATTTTTTTTTCACTTAAACAAAAATACTACTCGAAGTGATATATTCAACTTGTGGCCCATCGAGTGCCAGTTTTAACTAGTATTTGGTATTTATACTACTTATTACTACTTAAGCGATATCTATACTAATATTATAAAGTGGAGTTTGTTTGTTTAGTTGTTCTTAGAAATTTACTAGACCGAATTGAAAAGATACTTAGTGTTAGATAGTCCAATTATCGAAGAAGGGTTTGGGCTACATAACATCATACTGTGACCAAAAGGAAGCGAAGATTGGATTAATATTAATTAAAAAGGGGAAAACTTTACGCGGCACGAATCGCAGGGACCAAGAAATGTAATATAACAGTATATTTAAAGTAACTATTGACTATATAACGGAAATACCTTTGAAATGGTTTTCGCTAGTCTAGATGCAACATAAAAAAAATCAACTCTGTTTTCATATATATAATGGTAACACTTACGTGTACTAGCCAGTGGACCAACTGTACGAACGAAGACAGGATGCTGGCGTCGTGCACCTTCTTGATGACGAGCACCGTGAGCGGCGGCTTGTACCACGTGAGCCGCTGCGACGCCGGGTCTTGGATTTGCCTGCAATCGCCAATGGTACACTGAATATCTTGGAGAAGATTACAACTACTCTAGTGGTCTATTCCAGTTACAGGCACAGTAGATGGTAAACATAAGCTCACTTGTTACGCTGAATTGATCGGAAGTATGAACTGAAACCGAATTATTCTCACAAAATCTTATAATAACATTATTCATCAGTATCATTTTTTTACGTATTTGTGGATTTTTTTGTTTTAAACACTAATGTTGTTAATTTCTTTCTATCTTTGATTCGAAAACACAATAGAGCACATCCATAGCATAACTTGCAAACCAGCTAACTCCATCTCAGTAATTTTATCCAGGGAATCAGAAAAAAAAAAATTATTCAAACTAAATATAAAAAATTCATTGCGTAGAGAAAGCAGACAGGTTTTCGAAAAACTATCTATTCAAGGAATTTTGATAACATTAGATATAAATTTTTCGCCAATCATGGCTTTGCCAACTCCACATTTTTGACAATAGTGGACATTTGACATAAACTGTATGTCCCTGCGCAGATCACTAGGGTTGATAATATACTAGGAATTTTCTCTGACTGCAATATAGTCATCTTTAGATCGGTGACATCCTTAAAGGACAATGCCCATTTTTATATGGCATTTCGTACCAAGTTGCATCAAGTCGAAACATTTTTGAAGACAGGACTGATTATATTAACTCATACAGAAGTTTATCCCGCGTTTCGGAGATATTCGATAAAATAAAAAAATCGATTCATAGAAAATAGTTTCTATTGCATTCTACATATCTATGACCGAATGTGTAAAAAAAATATACTTTTATACTTTAAATGAAATTCCTTGTTCAAAAATCAAATCCTGGAGCGTAATGTCAGAAGAAATTATGGAATAACTATACAATTTTGATCTTGATGCATGACCCTTTTTAGTATCACTTTTTTCTTTCCGCCGCGGTTTTTAAGATGGGAGGACATAACCTCTTCTACTATGATTATAACCCATCTAAACCATTTCAAGAGATAAGTTATATAAATGTATACCAATACCAATATATAAATATATACCTTATCTCTTTATAAACCTATATAAAGTCGGCATAAAATAAAGTACGCATGACTTTTGAAGATGCCGGATAACCTGACCTTACTACCCTTTTCTTTTCCCACTCCTTTCCCCTCTAAATCTTTAATCCTGATATTTACAATCCACTCGCGACTCTTCACATATTACGTGTGTCGTCTAAAAGCGACCGGATCGCTTACAATCGTTGAGCCGTCTGCTCGTTTGTCTTGCTTTCCATAAAAAAATCAGAGGTTGGCAACGCATCTATAAAACAATAGATGTCGGTATCTATAGGCGATGGTCATCGTTTACCATTTGTTAGCTTGCCACACTCCTCTGCTGTTCTTATTGTATTTGCAAATCCAAAGAATTTGGGTTTGGGTTTCTCCCCATATGTACGTCCTTCTCTGTATTTTATTCTTATCATTTAAACAAGCCTTTGATAATTTTAACTTTGTTATTTAAAAAATATGTTTTTCTCTTAATTGCCTCGATAAATATTTTGTATTCTCAGGTCGAGACAATAGATACGGATGTTTCTAGAAATAAGTTGTAAACGTTTTAAAGAACTATTGTTCAGTTTTTGTTTCTTCTATGAATAAGCTTATATAAGAGCGTTCTGTTTCTTTTGAACTGAATGTGACTCAACCCTCGTTTAACTGTATTCGAAGTATTTATGCTCGAACTGACTATCCGGATCCGTATCCGTTTCGGCACGTATCCGAAGGAAAAAAAGATCCGTTAAATTATTAATTTTCAATACATGAAATTCTATATGAAACGTGTTAAATTGTAATCATATTATTACTTTATTCCTCACATATATATCAAACATATATCGTAGTAAGGTACCATACAAATAGGGCACAACTCTAAGGTACTAAATAAAACATCGTATAATGCGATTAATTGATTTTTAAATCTTTTTGGTAAGTTAAATAAAGTAAGAAAGTGAAGATCTGTACCCGGGGATCTTAACACCAAATATCCGTATTCGGATCTGTATGCGCGGATATACATTTTTAACAATCCCGCTCATAATTATGATGGTCGATGACGTCACATTCGATCGACCAGACCAAAGTACGACGATTGAACAAAAACAAAAAAAATATGTCCATAAAATTTGTTTGTTTTGATTCGTGGGTATGATTCGAGAAATAACATTGCTTCTAGAAGTGCATTCGTATTGATAACAAACAACGTAAATAAGATTGCACTGTTTTCGTATTGTTTATTTAACGAATAGTACGATTAAAAGAAACAATATAAAAAACAAATAATTTTTCTATTAAGTAAATATTGAATGTTCTAGAATTTTTACCTAATCCTTCTTACTTTTGCTTAATTTCGAAATAACACCATATCTGTATTTGTGTATTTCATTATTAAATATATCAGATCTAACATAATTGTAAAACGACATAACATATCTATGTTATGCTGTTTTATAATCAGAAAACCTTGTTCTTTTGTTTGAATTCATTTACATATTACGATTTATTTGTTAAAATACTGTTTCTTGACACCGTTTTTTTTCTTTACGTTAAAATTGGGCGTAGAGCTCATCTATATTGATATTGGTATCATGAATATAAGTACAGCACTTACATGACCATCGCCGAGTTTTTCATTATTCTGCCACATGGTCCGAACTGTTGAATAGGTGACGGCGCGTTCAGAGATCTAGTCCTCCTATAACAAATTAGATATTTGATTAATAATATTAAGATGTTATTAATAGCCGCTGTATAGTAGAAATATGGGTCGCTTGTAAGGTTGCATTTAAATTGTCAGCATTTTTAAAGGCGCGTTTCGGATGTGTAAACTTTTAAAACGCTGCCCTTTTTGGGGTTCCGCAGTCCACTAGGAACCCTTACAGTTTCGTCACATCTGTCCGTCGATCCGTCCGGGCTCGTACGCGCCAATTGTCACGAAATTTGGCGGGGAGATGTGTATTGAAATTTTAAAAGTTGGTTTTTAGAATTATGTATAAGGGGGGGGGGGGCCTACGCAAGAAAAAAATATTTTAAAAAATCGACTAACCCCATCGTGTGGGGAATCATAGGAAAGGTCTTTTAAAGTGCAACAAAAAATGCCTTGTGAAAACCATCAAACCCTCCAGTCTCGAGATATCTTATGAAATTTATTGGTATTTATTTTGTCAAGTGGTCGGACGGACCTTCGGATGGCTAGGGAACCCTTTCATGTGTGTGCCCGACACATTCTTGGCCGACTTTTTATAAGACATCTTGTCTTACAAGGGGCTTCTACATACATAAATTGCACAAAGACACCCAGATCAGAAACAACTTTTTATAGGTCCTAAAAATATTTGTTCCGGATAGGAATCGAACCCACGACACGCGATGTTGCCGCCAACGTCTCAGCAACTGCGCCCACAGATAATCAACTTTGGACCCAACATCTATTGCTTGAAGGATTTCCATACTCGATTTATTAACATTCCATTTTAATTATTAACTGATAGATAGCTAATGAATGCGATAAGCATATTTATAGTCATATATTAACATAGGTGAATAACTTCATACGTCGCCACGGCTTGTATCGCCACGCCAACAATCAGGTTTACCCTAGCCTTTAGATGTTTTACCTAAAAAAATCTGCAATATTTTTCTATTGAGTAGAGGGCAAACGGGCAAGAGCTCACCTGATGGTAAGCGATCAGCGATGGTCATAGACGTGTTACTTGCAGAAGGTAGAAATATACTATTTCCTATAATATTGTATTTACATTTAAGTCATCGCCGTAATTTAATTAAGTATACGTCAGGTGGCGAAATAAATAATTTATAACGTAGTTCAGTTGATAAAAAAATTCGTTCGTGTAAAAACAGATTAAATATTAAAATTTCCAAGTTTATTTTTCAAATTACTTTAAAAAAGGAGACTTTAGAGCTATATACATACGAAAAACAATCACTTTTTTATGTATGTGACATTGCTCTGTAAATTCTTTTTGAAAATCTGTTAGTAATTAGCGGAGAAATCGAAAAACATATATATGTACATAAAAAGATACACATATCTGAACATATAACCTTAATTTTTTGAATCCAGTTAAAAACCGTATGTATACGTTTAAATTATTAATATATTAACTTACTAACTCACATTGGCAGCAAATAAGACATAGATATAACACAATAAGCCAAAAATAAAAATTTGCCAGAACAAGTTTATTTTCACAAAAAATTACTAAATCCGACTTCAAGGCCTTAAAACTGTACTTCCGAAGCATATCTTATCCGTAATTTTGGTTTTAAGAACAAACTACTATTCCGATTTTCATAAAAAAATTTTTGGACTATTGTGGAAGTGTACCGTTTTAGACAAAAAAAATATTTTACCAAATTAGTTCAAAGTTGCGTGCGTAATATACGAATATTTTTAAATTTTGTTATTTTTATTTAAAAACATACTAATGAACCGATTTTTTTGAAAATGTTATGACACTATCTACAAAAAATATTCTATCATATAAAAAAAATATTTTAATAATAAAAAAGAATTGTTTCATAAATGACGGAAATACGAGCATAAATGCAAAAAATATTTTTTTTTATTTTGTTTTAAAAGAAAAACTACTGAATGCTTTTCCTATTCGTCCTTATCCGTTATAGGCAGCATACCGGCAGAATACCATATAACATGAAAAAAGCATTTTCAAAATCGGTTCATGAAACGTATACGGTACATGAAAAATATAAACTTTCGAATTCAGAACCTTCCTCCTTTTTAAGTCGATTAAAAATAAAAAAATGCGCAACTATACCTGAACGCGGTGAATTTGGTGCACGACCGAACACATGAAAGGCGTCGAAATAAATGATATTATTTTTCAGTTTGGGTTATGTACGATGGCCACAAAGTCGTACAGCGAATACAGTATGTTCGCGGTATCATAGAACTTTTTAAGGCACGATTTTACTTAGATATAATTTACTTAGTTAGATTGGATGACAAGGCGGTTTCAAAAGCTATATTTATACATCGGTTTTCCTATTTTTGTTTATTATGTCATATGTACCTTCAACATAATCATGAGAATCTGTATGTTTCGTCTATACATTTTATATATAAAGATGTTTCTTCTTACTGTCTGTATGACCTATTTATAATTCCCTAACACGAAATCAGGTTGACAATTCTTGGTGAAAACTAATAACATCATGCAACGGCATAAATAACAGGATACAAATTTTACTTTTGAGATGATTTAAACGGGTTCCTTGTCTTTTTATTCTTTAATAGTAGCTAGGTTCAGCAAAAACTCTGTTTCGATGCTTGCGCTTAACAAATAATGCGCTTTTTAAAGGGGTCCAAAGAATTCGCTTAACGTAAATATACAGATATCTCTCTCTTGAAAGACTTAGTTTTTTTTTTATTTCCACAAATAATTAATAATACCATTTCCTTGAACAATTACAAAGAACTTTGTAAATAACTATAGTCAGGCCTGTTACAGGATTAATGATCACGTTTGGCTTTTCGCCAGTATTCAAATAAAGTAGGATTCATGACTTACAATAGTAGTTTCAAATTGAAGAAAAACCCATTGAAATTTTATCCAAAACCTATATTATTACGCGTAAATTTAGTTGGGTTTTTTTAATTTGTTTCAGCCCTGAAAAACTAAACCAACCGACCACTAAGGGAGTGATATGCGGTAATAACTAAAGATAAATGTAAAATGGGACATTATTTAAAACGATCACACTAAAAATGGGTTGAATAAATAGTTCGATTTTGTCACACATGTATATCTAGGAGCGCTTTATAAGTACCTTTAGTTATTATTTCGCGTTGAATACCAATATTTATACCCAATAGTGATCTAATTTAGCAGGGTTAGACTTCATCATTATGAAAATGGGTTCAAATTATCCAATTTTAGTTTGAATTTTGTAAAAAGTCATTAAATTTGTTTGAATTTTGTAAAAAGTCATAAAAAAAATAAACATTCTGTATGATTGCATAACAAAATACCAAACACGACGAAGGTACGTGAACGAACTTTTATATTGACCTAAGACTCGACCTTACTAATGAATATCCAGAAACTTATGACGATTGAAAGATATTACCATATCCGAGGCTTCTGGTAGCGTCTACAATCGTAATTAAAGAAAACATTGGCTATCTAGTAAAAATATTAAATGTTTCCTACATTGTTGTTAAAATGTTGCCGGTACTTATTAATTTTCTACTTAGATGTGATATTATTAAAAAGTAATATGTTCTTAAAAATGTCAGTTCTCAAAAATGTTGCCATTGCTAATTAATTTTCTTCTTAGATGTGATATTTTTTTTTAATGGAAAGGTAGACAAACGAGCAGACGGTTCACCTGATGTTAAATGGCCCCGTCGCCCATGAACACACGCAACAGAGTTGCGAGTGCGTTGTCAACCTGGGAAATTGGATAAAATAGGTTTATTGGATAGGACGGGGTTTGGAGCGGATAGGAGTGGGAAAGGAAAAGGATAGACATGGCCATTCGGCATCCCAAAAAGTCGTGCATACTTTATTTTATGCCATCATTATAAAGGGTGGTGGAACTTCCCCGGGCGAACGCGGCCGTAGAAGTGCAGCAAAAGCTGTGAAGGGATGATATCTCTACCACCTTGTAAAATATATATTTATGTGAAATAGATATTATATAAAAGTGCGTTTTTAGTTGTTTCCTTTTTTGTATACATAAATAAATGTATAGAAAATTGAGGCAGGAAGTACCAATGGTAGTTATTTCATAATATGCATGTGGATAAGAATTAATCTACTAATAATAGCCACATAAGAGTTAATAAGAGCTCGATTGTTCATAATTGTTTGCATCTACAAGTATATAGATTCTAGAACTTTCTAAATAATGTAATAAAATTCAATTTAACTAAGTTGAAAACTGTTTAAATATCCTGTGTAGCTGTCAATTTGAATACAACAACAAAGAGCAATTATTTTAATTACCTATACTAAGGATTTTGACCACGATTCCAAGTATGATAAAATTTTGTATAAATAGAGGCAAAAAAATAATGTTTAGCGTTTATGGACTATGAGAAGGCCTTTTATTCCGTCAATATGTAGTCTGTCCTGGAGTCTCTTTAATGTTGCCGGGTGAACTGGTTATATACCAAGGTGCTGATACATCTGTATGATGCTGCAACAATGACCTTCCAATCTAGCAACCAGCAGACTAAACATATTACTCTGCGTAAAGGAATTAGACAAGGGGATGTCATTTCCCCTAAATTATTTAATACTGCTTTGGAGGATATGTTTAGGACGCTGGACTGGAAAGGACGAGCCTAAGTATAACAACCGAATACATATTTCATATGCAATTTGCCGATGACATCGTTTTGATGGCTGAAACGTTGGAAGATTTACATCAGACCTAGCTGATTCGCCACTACGAATCGGTCTCCGGATGAGCCAAGATAAAATAAAGATCATGTCAAATGGACATGTTTCTCGGGCACTGATTGCTGTAAACGGAGTATACCTCAATATGTTTACTTAGGACAAATATTGCGATAGGTTAAAAACAACTTCGAGAGGTAAATAAATAGACGGATACAGTTAGGGTGGTGGGGATTGTTAATTTATCTACAATATTAAAGGAGAACACTCGGTACTCGATCTACATCATATTTAAATAAAAAAAATAGGGACATAGTTTTAGCCCCATTTTTTCAACAAATGAAAGAAGTGTGGCTGCTGTGATCAGTTATGCGCCGTCGACCCCCTCCTCCGCCTTCCGTCTCGCACCGGCCACGCTGTGTCCGCTCGGATGAGCATGTATTACGTAATAATTTTTTTAACTTTAGATTATGTTTACTCAATCAATAATTATTTTTATTCTTCGTATGTATCATATAACGTCCTTGAATATTGAAGGTCACCCTGTATATTCCTATTCCACAGTACTTAATCACAAGAATATTCGATATGTGCGTCCTACCAGTTATGACATACGGTGCGAATTGCCTAGCGATCTATGGGGAAGGGCCATGCGCGGGGTATTTTTAAAGGATCGTCTCCGTAATAAAATAATCCGACAAAGAACTACAATGACTGACGTAGCTCTATAAGGTTGGACTCGCTAATAGTTGGACGAGAAAGCAGTGGGCTGGAAATGTTAGCCGTAAAACTGATGACCGTTAGGAGAGATGTGTTCTTAAGAAGTTGCCGTATTTTGTTAGAGCGTGGGATACCCTCAGGGAGGTGGAGCGACTTCCCAGAATGACAGGAAAGACCTGGATGTGAGAAGCCGAGGATCGTAAAAGTTGACGTGCGATGGGAGAGGGCTATGCCTAGTAGTAGACTACAATAGATTTATGATGATTATGATGATAGAAAAAATAAAAGGAAAACAGTAAAATGAAAATAGCTAGGCCGTACTAATTGTTCGAAGATAAATAAGTTTTTTTAGAACATTATTATAAAATCGAATGTTAAAAAAGATACCTTATTTTTATTATTAAGTCGTGACCTAATTTCTAATCTAAGTCATAAAATAAGTAACTGTGTAGTATGTAAAATTAGTTTTGCTCTAAATATTCATTTAAACGAGCAATGTACACAATTTTAAATGTTTCAATGTAATTTTGGTAAATATAAAGGACTTGGCCAAGATGAATTTTGCCTTAAAAAAATTTTAATCGATAAAGAATAATAATTGATGAGACACGTCTAAAGTAAAATTTGGGGGACGGTACTACTTTTCGAGAAAAAAAAATTAAATTCGTAGATTCGGACTATACAATCGGTTATTTTGACAACTCATATG
The DNA here is from genome assembly GCA_025505425.1 of Graphium colonna. Lineage (NCBI taxonomy): Eukaryota > Metazoa > Arthropoda > Insecta > Lepidoptera > Papilionidae > Graphium > Graphium colonna. The sequence goes on along the minus strand of JAOCPS010357380.1, from coordinate 2,540 downwards.
ACGTCACAACAATAGTGCCAAAAAAAAGTTTTTAAGGCAAAATTCATCTTGGCAATTTTTAATCCCTAATAGTTCTAATAATAATTCCTAATAGTCAGTAATAGGTATAGGTAAGTAATATGATGAGAATCTGATGTTAATCACATTTTAAAGTTTTTATTATGTTTCGAAATATCTACGTAAAATATACTATTAATATTATAATTCTTTTTAAATATATTTCATGTTATTTACGTCGTCAACATAGCGTTCATAAATCATTTTTTTTTATTATTTATACTTTTAAAATACAGTATGGCATAAATAGGTTAAATTTAATAAACATTATTTAGCAACTAAAAGGTTACAAAATTTATTAGGGAAATTTATTCATTACGTGTAAATAAAAAAGGCTGTTTTAGATAACTCAATAGCTAATAATACGTATACATATATGAGACAGGATGAAAATTATATAAAAAAATCTCGCGCGAAAATAACAAAATTAAAAATCATAATTATACTCACCGTCTATCTAAATACTCCTCCCGTGCTCTAACCAGAGCTGTTTTACCAGATTCGTGAGAGAATTGCCGTCGAAGCATTGTTTAATATTTACAAATGCAAAAAAAATAAGTAATCACTAACACGTTCAAATGTTTACAAATGTTACGGATTTCAAGCGCCATCTATGCAAAAAATCATGACATAACAAAAACAAACGAGTAAAATTGATTCACAACACTTCGTAATTCATTCTATTTTTTATAAGTTACGTTCTAAACGCCAATTTAAAGAGCGAAGGTCTCGTAAGCACAGATAATGCGCGCGCGTCGCTCCGATACTCAACAAACTGGCGTAAGCGCGCGAAGAAGCCTCCGACTAATGTTGCCAGTGACAGTTCTGACCTTGACGCTGTTTCGCGGCGTAAAAATGATTTGTCAGTTTTATTTTTTTCTGATTTTTTTTTAAAAAACACCAATGAAGTTGCACAGTTTTTTTACAATTTTCCTTGTAAATGGAAAACGTTCAAGCTACAAAAATATTTTTCTGTTATAAACGTATGACTCAACATTTGGTACCGGTCGACATAGCTCCCTGGACATTGACCGATAAAACCGTCAGTCCGAAAACAACCTTAGTACAGATTGTGAAACGTTTAAAACTCTCGGTCGGAAATAGCAGAGAAACACAATGAGAAATGCTGATACCAACCATGTATTAGACTTTTTTATTTTTAATATTATAAATGTGGTAGTGTATTCTTATTTTGAGCCAAGTTTAAACGTCTTTGAAGTGAACGTTAGTGAAAAAAAAAAACAGTTATTTTGATTTTAAACCGGACCGATATTCATTAAAATAATATGGGACGACCACGTCACTATAATTTTTCAAATAGGAAGAATAATCTTTAAAATCGGTTCATAACTTGGGAAGGGAACAGTCAAATTAGGTACCTTCTCCTTTTTTGAACTCAGTTGTAAAGTATGGTCACTTTATGTGAGTACGCTTTTAGCACGAGAACTATTTAGATTTCTATTTAGATTAGATATCTTTCTGTGACAACCCTAGCAGAGTACGAAATAATTTTGCACGTTGTTAGAGAGTTGTCTCTCTGTTCGTACTTTTTACTGTGTACCAGAAGAGCCCAGGCCAAGCACCATTAGATGGAGGTACAAATTTCGGTTTCAATTATAATCGCGAGTTGGTTGCTTGAATAAACCAGGTGTATTCCGTCATTAAGTAATAATAACTTTTACAGTAATCAGTAAGGATATAGGTAGATATTGTGCATGTGTGCATTGGGTTTACGGAGATTTTGTAGATATCTCTACGGAATGCATATTTGACGCATACAAAGAACACAAGCATTTTATTGAATAAGTTATTTATTTTGAAAGGAATATTGTTATATTCCTTAATAATATAACATGTAAATAAATTAAATTAAATTTGATGTGAATTTGTATATACGTCAAATTGACGCGCATCGTTAAACACGAAAATTCTCGCTGCTAGTAGAAATCAAAAGTATATCAACACAAAACTGTCATGCGTTATGTTTCAAAGTAAAACATTTCAAAAGGTTAAAGATGTAAATACAGTGAAAAGCCTGCGCACCATAAATTAAGCCACTTGATTTGATAACGTAGGTTTTTTTTATTTATTTAGAAACCGTACTTAAACGATGTACCAAATCATAAGTAAATAATCCGTGAATCGACCACACTTACTCTTTAACTTTTCCGTCGAAACCTTGTTAACACACATTACAATAAGAAAACATATATTACGCTAATTAACATTACATAAATGATTGACAAATACCCGAATACATGTTTTTTAGGGTTCCGTAGTCCACTAGGAACCCTTATAGTTTCGCCATGTCTCTCAGTCTGTCCGTTCGGGCTCGCACTTCGTCGTTTCTGCACCGATTGTCACGAAAATTGGTGGGATGTATGTATATTGAAGATTAGCAAAACACAAGTTAAGAAGCGTATGTTGTAAGTAAATCTTAAACTGAAACGTACTAAATTAGGTATCCGGTATAAAAAAATTGT
>JAOCPS010357269.1:0-12530 GCA_025505425.1 Graphium colonna | reverse complement strand
GGCTTATCTTCAACTCGCGAAAGAATTAAATTTTGTCATCCCTAATCACAATATCATAAACATTAAGACATTTCCTTCTTGTTAAAAGTTGAAATAAATAGATTTTTAAAACTTTTTTAGTTACATAATCAATAAGATATTCTTTGAGAGTATAAGGGGCATCTGCCATTGCATCAAGCAGCTCATAAAGACAATCATAAAGTGTTTAAAAGTAAAAAAAAATAATCCTTAATAAGAAACAATATTCCGCAAGACAGTTATAATTACAACTTGAATGTTTATAAAGCCATTTTATCAAAACATCTTTGTCAAAATACCAGTTATTATTTAATAGTATTTTTTGTAATTAATATTAAGTAATTACATCGAACTTTACATGAATGTTACGTAAATAATGCCAGCGACCGCTATAAATATAAACAATTGTACGCCGCAGTTGTTCGTAGTGATGTTGACATTCCAAAAATATACATGTTATGAGTACGAATAGAAATGTGTCGTAAATATGGTTAGCGTTATATTGGGCCTGGAAAAGTCAGCTCGCTTGGTAGTTATATATTGATAAAAATATTTTTGTATATTGAAGGTATCTTTGATCGTTATTAATACGTAAAGAATAAACGTAAAAAGTGTTTTCACGAAAATAGATATGACGGGGAGGAAAAAAATGCACTTTTTAACATATAGGAAAAGTGCAAAAAGATTACGTTTTTATTAAAATAATAAATAAAACTGTCAAGGCAATTTCTTCTTAAGAATATTACGTGAATTGACAAATCTAATTTAGGATACTATGAAGTTATATGGAGAAGTTTACAATATTGCAATTTTCGTCAAAGTTCGACCATTGAGGGATCTCTAGATAAAATTATTGAAGAAGGAAACTTCTATGCCTGTAATAATGCGGGCAACAGCTTGTCCGTAAAATTTTGTATAGCGATGTACCTATTTCCACTATAGCTTCCTAAATGTATAAATAGGCTTAACGTATAAATATTATTAATATATCAAAATCGGAGTTTGTTAGGTCGTTGTTATAGAAACATCCCACAGGAACTGTCAACATGAACGTCTCACAGCGGCACCATAATTATTCTGATATGGTAACTGTAAAAATATGTTCATAATACGTATAATTAATATTCGAATTGGTGAATTATTTCATGGGTTATTCTGATGTTCTCTTCATATAAACCGTCCGTGAACAATTATAACCATTTTGCAATCAAGCGGCTAACAAGCAGCTATAAAATTTTATATATTAGGAAAGAAAACAAAGAACGTAACTAAAACGAAAATTTTAACGAGCAATAATTATTGGATTAGAACTCTGGTCATCAGTCACCAGTGCAGATGATAGAGCTCAGTCAGAAGCTTTAGTGTATCCTAGAGATAGAGAAGAACTCGAACCACGCGGAGTCGGGGTTCTTCGATAGTATATTCGTGACATACTTATCTACTCTTTGACCGTAAACCAACATTTTCTGTTCTTTTTAACTTGATAGTCTTATAAAAATATTGGTAATAAATAGTTTACTTATTTCTAAACAAAAAAAAATAATTTATACGTAGACAAACACTTAAACTACAAAGTTAAATGCGTGAATGAATGCTAAAATTACATTCATGCGTTGATCAAAATATTAATAATAATTTATCTTTTAAATCGATAAAAAAGTTAAAAATTCAAACTCATTTTTCATTTTTGTTAAACAAGTTACATTACAACAAAAGTTCATTAGGGAAATTAATAAGGAAGGATTTAGCTATATTAGTATTTTAAATGTTATTTTATGTAATTACAAATTATAAAATATAGTTTCTGAGAGACGATATCAAAGTAAATATTCAAGGTCAGCTTTAAAAAATCACTTAATATAATTACGAACTTAGAAACGAAAATTAATGTATGTAAATAAGAAAAACAAAGCAATTTTCTATATAGAATACTCTTAAATTTAACTTTTAAAATTTTTGAGGCTCTCAAAAAGTCTAATAAATAGGCGGGTATAATTTACGTGCCTACATTCAGCATTATCTTTAACGTATTCACGTGGCTTATAATAACAGCACTGATTAAACTTTATTTTTATCATTACTAACAGTTAAAACCGTACAGATATTAAATTAAAAGGCAATAAAAATCATAATTTATAATCTGGGTGGCTGTGCTTGATTTCGAAATATCTTTTCGACGTTTGTGCAAAAGAATGCATATTATAATTTTCATTTGCAATTTTTCAAATTTGAACAATGACATTAGATGCTTACACGTTTAAAATAAACAATGACAGTTTATTTTAATCTGCGTCATACAAGCTGAGCAATTCGATACAGCATGCAGCTATATTTTTGTATGAAAAATAATAAATATGTTCGTTTAAGCTCGTTTATTATAATCTAAACGTTTACCTCAGAAATGTAGTTACTTAGCCACAAGTTCAGGGTCAAAACACAGGCACTGTAAACTACTAATCACCATAAAAATCAAACAATGCAAACTTTGTAAACACAACACTTATATGCACAGAATTTTCTGAAAAGAACTAGAACTATACAACTTGAACTTTGATATATTGAAAGTTTTATTTAATATCAAACACAAAATGTTCGTCACTCCGTAACTAACAAGTGAAAGTTAACGATAACTATTTTGAGGTTATGTTATTGTTATGATAAGCCGAAGCGTCGACACGATTCGAACACCACTTTATTACTGAACGGGACGGAACGAGAAACGTACCAACTGAAGTGAATTGCGGTCTGCGAAACGGTTCAAGCGATGTGCGTCGCCGCTTCGCATTCTCGGGTGACACCAACAAATCGTGTGTAAGCAATAACGTAACATCATTTGGTAGTTACAATTTTTCTTCTACTGTAAAACAAAGATAATATATATTACACTCAGATATATAAAATAGTAACATTTACGTATTAATATCCTATTAGCTGTTGACCGAGATTTTACACACGTAAAATTATTTTGAAATTGTCCCGCAGTCGGGAAATTTTTTATTCATTACACAAGTACTTGATTTTTTTAGCAGTTTAGTGTAGTGTAGCCTAAGTATAAACGGCAATCTAGTGGTATAGTATATATAGTATATATGTAACCATAACTTTGTGTTATAATTTCATAGTCTGTTTAAGGCAATGTGGCCTGATCATCGTATTGCCTGATAAATTAGATGATCCATGCATCAGATTGCCATGTAAAGTGTATCCCGTGCCTGAGTTCTCTCCGGTTCGGCAACTGGCACAACAACAACAAGGCACCTGTATTTGTTCATATGATTGGGCACTATAATATCTACTGCGCAGTTGGCTTAACCCTGATTAGTTTACATACCATGGTCGAAATTCTTCTTATTCTTATTTGTTTAAAACCTTTAGATTTTGGGAATTACACTCACAAGCAACCAAATCAACTCAACCCTTGACGGCGCACATATGCATTGATTTTACTGAAACGACAAATGTTAATTATAAAAATGAAATGGCATTCAAAAGCTTAAGATGTCAGCTTTAATTTGATATCATTGAAATCCATCAATTATTTCCATAAAATGGTATTAAATCAATACTTCATATTGCCCCCTCTAGCCCTTATTACAGCCTGCAGTTTGTTTTTTCATTGATCTTATCAATTTTGCGACATTTTCTTGGAGAATGCTGCCCTTGCCCACTCCTCTAACAATGCTGCCTTTAGATCCTCTACGCTTAAAGGGACTGGATTCCTGGCCCGAACTCTTCTTTTAAGCTCGTCCCATAAATGCTCGATGGGATTCATATCCAGGCTGAGCGCACGCATAAGTCTGCCGAGTGACTCGTGCCGTGTGACAGCGGGCATTGTCGTGCATTAACACGAAATGTTCGCCGACAAACCCTGCGTAGGGCACACCATGATTGATTAGGATCTCGGTGATGTACCGATCAGCTGCTAGCCCGCCTCGTCGGCCGCCTCCAGGCACGAAAAAAGCTCAGTTTTTCCCTCTAAGGAAATACCAGCCCACATCATGCAGGAACCGCCGCCATACGCCACTATTTCAGCAAAACAGCATTAGCAAAATTGTTCCCCCGGACGCCTGTAAACTCGGCTTTTTCTGTCACTACCATGCAGACACATTCTGCACTCATCAGTAAACATTACCGACCGCCAATGCGCAACGCTCCATGGTTTGAAGATTTCAATGATATTAAATTAAAGCTGACATCTTAAGCTTTTGAATTCCATATTATTTTTATAATTGACATTTGTCGTTTTAGTAAAATCAATGCATATGTTCGCCGTCAAGGGTGGAGTCGATTTGGTTGCTCGCGAGTATATATAGAAGAATTTATCTTTTGCGTTTTAGAAACAAAGTTAACGATTAATTTCTTATTTATATGTAGGCGTACGGCAACAGGATACTTTTTTAAAATATGTCAAATTAAAATATATATTTTATATAGATTTTTCTTAAAAGCTTTGAGGGGTTAAAAAAATTGAGCCGTCACTGTGACGGCTGGCAGAGGCAGAGTACAGATTATGGCAGGAACTAAATATGTATAATAAAAAAATACAATATTACGAATTATCTCTAGAAAATTGTGACGTATAGTAAACATATACGCCAACAATTAGGTCTACCCTAGCCTATAGATGTTTCACATCAAAAATAAAAGATTATTTTTTATAATGGAAAAGAACAGAAGGCGACAACCTGATGATGATCTTTCAGTTTGGCTTGGCTTCTAGCCAAGAAGAAGGCTAGAACAAGCTATCGGGTTAGATGGTCAGGAAATATTAAGAAATGAAGAAAAAAAGCGAATATGGCTATCAGTCTGCCTCTAAGGTCATACATTTAATATTTTATACTATATTATAAAAATTAGTATATAAATATTCTTCAGCTTAAACGATGCTACACTACTACCATATCCATTTCATTTCCCATTCAATCAACGTTTGAAAATTGAAAATAATATATCACGAAAGTTCACTTTTAAGGGGTCTGAAATAGTTTTTCTTTTCTTTTTATTTAAATTATATTTGGTAACGCAATATATGGTTGTTTGTGGATCGTTATATTTATACGGCTACTTGATTTAGTAACTTTATCGAACATTTTCTTTGCACATTTCAATCAGATGGATTTAATTCATTAACTCATCATGTTTTTTTTAATTTTTTACAGTTTTGCGCTATCATATTATCCTCAATACCTTTAAATATTATAGCTTTTAGAGTCTATATACATTCTGCTAAATAAGTGAACAAGTTGTTGACAACGGGAACTTGTAAGAGTAGTGAGTGCTTCCAATTTTTGCTTTGATCTATTGTAATGAAAGACAAATAATTACCTGATATATCTATCAGGTATCTATTACTGATTATGGTTAACTTAAGATTTTTGACTTATAAGCGGATTTGTTTATTTCAGATTTCATGCGTAAATTGTAGTAGTAGTGGAGCAATACATCTTATAGCTTTTGCTACACTTACAGCAGGTAAGGCTCGGCCAGAGAAGTACCATTGTTTCATACACAAGCCAGCGCAGGAAGAACTTTTTATTGATGCTGTATCGCCTCAAATGTCAGAATCGAATCTCGATTTCAATCGTTGTTACATATCGAGATAAATGATTTACCGGTAAGTAGTAAGACCTCTTTCCTATCTTGAAAGCTAGCAAGGGAGTAATAGTTATGAACTGCAAGAATCTAGATGACTGTGATTGCTTATTATCACGAGCGTCGGTTGTCTATTTAACTTTCTATTTTTATAAAATAAACACGCAAAGGCTAGCAACGACATACATATTTCTATTTTATAGTGGAAATATGTATTTAAAAATAACTAATTAGAAAAATATTCCTTAAATTTCTTATCATCATATTTTAAAAATTTTGATATAAGGGATATCATTCAAGAATACGAGAACAACATCTTATAATCGGCTTTTCTGAATTCGATGGCTGCTCGTTGTGAAATATAATGTACATTCCTATCTGGCTGTGTGGGTGTAGTATATACTGATAAAATGTGTTGTGTTGGATTTTTACCTTTGCATAATTTTACATATATTATTTATTCTTGTTTATATTATGGACAACTATTTTTAAAATTTATTATTTAATTTTTGAAGACAATGCAACTTTAAGGGCTTCCCTGCAGCAAAATTAATTATTATTGCTTCTTCGATGTTCGAATTTAAATCATTTATTAGAATAAATATGGATATTCAAAGCTACACTATTCAACACGATCATCAGAACATTTTAGCTCTGCAGCTACATAAAGCACTTTTCGGAGTACACCTTATTATTGTAAATTGTATTCATTCTGTGCCAAAGACAAAGATATATTTGTATTCTGTCTGCCTGTCATTGATATCTATGTCAACAATTTAAAAACGCAAACGGTTTATTCTTGCGTCGTGCTTGTAAATTAACAATTAATAAGACACACAATAAATTAAAAATAGTTCTTATTCAGAAAAGAAATAAGAACATTTTACCTAGGGACAAAGATAAAAACAAGATGATAAAAACGGAACCCTGGGTTGGTGGCACTGAAGAAGAATATGAGACACAGCATTTCGGCTTTGGGGCACAACGGCTTAAAATAGCTGTTAGACAAATGGTAGAACAGAAAATCAAAACAGGAGTAAAAGACATGGAGTCCTACTTGCATGAAGCGTTAGATTTAAATGACACTGATAAATTAACTTTAACACATTCCTGTAATAATTTAGTGAAATTATATTGTGAACGTGCGGATCCTTCTTTGAAAGTCATTGATGGTGAAATTGAAAGAATGTTGAAAATTCCCTTTAATGTGTTACTCCCAGCTGATGAAGTTCAATTACAACTAGTAACCGATGAAGAATATACACAGTTAAAAGAGGAAGTAGCTTCATTAAGAAAACGTGTAGAACGAGGAGCTTTAATGGAAGCATTACTAACAGCTGAAGAGGAAGAACTTGCATCTGTTGAGAAATTTTGTGAAATGGCACAGAAAGACATGGAAGTGCTAGACTTACTTCAGAAAAATTGGGATGGCATTGATGATATCAAAACTATCCAAGGGGAGACTCATTTATTATGTGCTAGTGTACCTTGTATAAAGAATAGTGATAGTTTTGAATCTATATCTGATGCCGAGTAATGTTTGAATCTATTTTCTATCATATTATATGGATAATGGATGGCCCAATGACATACTTGATGACCACAAACTAAGTTTGTTTTTTCAATATTTTATTTACATGGAAGGTATCAATTACAGATCTCTACAGAATAAAATTATTATCATGTTAAATATATGCACAGCAACATTTGGATTAATTTTCCATTTCGTTTGCCTTTTATTATACTGAAAAAATTATGTTTGATCAATGGAATCAAATAAAATTCAATTTTTTTTTTCATTCCTTTAAGATTGTTATCAAATATACAAAAGATACTTTTATTTAAAAGGTAAAGTGTGACTTAGCATGCTGTAATTTATTTAAAATGTATTAAATAAAATTCAATTTATTAACCCAGAAAAAAATATACAAAAGATGAGAAGAGGCTCAGCTAATGTTGCCCTCCAGCTTGTCACTGCTGGTTATCAGAAAAATTTTATGGGGGGTAAGTTGAGTCATCACTGCATTTATGTTGTGTGTCCGTGTCTGTACTGTATGTGTAATGCACAAGCACACAGAAATGCACTCAATGTGCTTGTGCATTTGTAAGAATTTAAATTAGGACTGAAGATTTAGTAATGGTATAAGGTAGGTAGTATGTGATATTTAAAAGTTTGCTTAATGTCAATGTTACCTTTGACTCCAACATTCTCCTTGGTAAAGCAGATTTATATTTATTTTTAAAGGTTATGATACCAGTTTCAAATAGGAGGTAGCAGATCATTCCAAATGTTTGAAGCACCAAATTTCAAGCATTCATTGTATCCAGCCAATCTTGAATATGCTACAGCTAACAAGTTCTCACTTACTGCCTTAGGCCTTTGTTTCTAATAAAGGTAAAAGCTCGAATAAATATGTTGGGTTCTACTTCTAGAGCACTTTGACATCCATACTGGAGTTCCCTTTCGTGTCCTCATGTTTTAACTCTATGAGCTGGAGTTAAGAAGATATTCAAATTAAATCTTTCATATATTAAAGTTGTTTATTATGGGTTATGTTTAAAAGAGCATTTTTTTAATTTACTGTTCATTTAAAACAGTCAATTATTTATATTTATGACAAAGTTAAGGTTTCTTGATGAGAAAGTGTGCCATTTAAGAAATTTCAGGCTGTAAGGTTTTATGTTATAATCAATCTATGTCAATTAGTTTTATTTAAAAAAAATGTTAGCAAATATTTCAAAAGGAATTTATATATTCCTTTTTTTAAATAAATTCTTTTTATATCTATCCAAACATGTTATAATATTTAAGTACTAAATGTTTTATTTTCCAAATTAAACTGCAGGAATTAGTGTCATGAGTCTATTACTGTATTCATATTATACATGCAATATGGGGTACATAACACTTGCATACAATTATTTTAATTTACTGAAAATTTTAAAGATTGTTTCGTTTTATGATTTCTAACAACCCTCAGTATATGACAACATAAATTATTTTGTCTATTCTAGATTTATTATTAAATTGTACACTTGTCAGGCATGTACAATATTTTATGAGGTAACAGATTAAAGTCTTGTTGAATATGATTTGTCTTGTATGTAAAAAAAACTAAGAACAGTAAATTTTTGTTTTAATGTAAAAACACAACTTACACAATTATCCATCTAACCAGCTATCAGAGAATAACAACAGTACATACATCAGTTCTATTAATTATACTGCCCAATAACATTATGACTTTTAACACTATTACACAAATAAAATTTTACAAAACAAATAAATCGCTCCAATAAAACTATTTCAAAAATGTATAAATTGGCACAATCAATTGTAACAACAATTAAATTTTAGAGATTCTTTAAAGACTTTAATATTAAAATAAATTATTTAATTTATTTGCTGAAATGACTAAGATTTGCTATTCACATTTGTTGATATCACATTTATGTATTTATTATGCTACGGTCACATCTATACAAGAGATTGAGTTCAACCGTTGCAAAACTGAGTATACAACAACATTGAACAATCACTATATGCATTACATTTTCTAATGTCCACATTTAAGGCTTGAGAATTTTTAAAAACATTTATGTAGTTAAAAATCATCTTACATCATTTCTACAAAATATTAATATTTATTAAGGAAGTTTAAAAAGACTAACAATTATCAATTTAAACATAAATATTTTTAATTCTGTTAACTATTGTTGGTATTATATCTATAATTTAATGAGCATATGTATGAAAACATTTATTTACATATACTAATTCAAGCCTTTTTATGTTGTGGTTATTTGATATGACATTCTATTATACATTAATTTTATAGAAGAATTTTTGTAAGCAGCTAAAGAGATATTTTAATATTGAAAATGATTCATGATTGTAAATATTATATTAGAAGAACATGTAACATACAACATCATTATAATAGTTGCTAAAGCAGTAAACATTTATAAGGAATGAAACAATTATCACAGACATAAAATTATATATAAATAAGTAATTAATGATTTATTTACAATATTTTAGAATTTATGCTTCATTTGGTATTATATTTACAAAACATTTTATAATAGATAGTAAATCTATTTTATGTCATATACACTGTACTTATTTTATTAACTTGGCATATAAGCATATGTTGTTAATACTCGAGTTTCATGAGACCACCAATTATTACTTTCTATGACCTTAAAAAAGATTTCAACTGGTAACTTTATTGTCTGACCTATGAATCTATAGCTCTTCAATTTCAATTTAACATCACTACAGTATTTGATAAAAATATATGTGCTTAAATACTGCACATTCTGTTGTTATTATGATACAAGACTACTTATTAGCAAATTCTGCATGTTATTTCCTATTTGTAATACTTAATGTTGAAACCAGTTTATTTCGATAACTTGAAAACTGGCTTAAATATTTGCATGAAGCTTAAATTAATATTTTTTTTAATTATACAAATCCTCTTTATTCAATCATTATCTCCTGAAAATAATAATTGATATAAGAAAAAGAAGTTTATAAATTAAATTGTATAAAAGAATATATTATAATAATATTTCCACAATCATTAGAGCATTAAAAGATATTCCTATAGGGTTTTTAGTATCAACCTTTACACATTACTATGGGAAAGAGCATACAGAAGTTGATATTGACAGTTAATCTAAGAATAGAATTTAATTCCATCTTTTTTAACACACAATTGCCTAATAAATTACATAAATGACATTGATAAAAATATTAATGTAAAAGTTATACAATGTCTAGAATTTATATGGTTGTTTGAGTTTTGCCCAAATAACTTAGCAGTAAATGATAGAAAATTTCTGAAAAACAGTTCTCTTTGTTTCTATTGGTAATATTAGGTAGTACAAATAGTTGTCAATTATTTGAGTGCTACCACGGTTAAAAGTATGAGCATATACACAGCAATTGCTGTTCCTCCTTTTCTCCACAATGGCTTATTTCCTTCAAGATTGACAACACTTCAGCTTCTCATATGTTTTTCTGTCTTCAGCCAATGGTTAAACATCAGCTGAATGGCTAAACATCAGCTGAACCATCTAAGTTGCTTAGTAACCTTCGATATTTAATAAGAAAATTGAGACAGATTTGTAATAAAGATTGCATATGCAATACAAATAAATTACTAGTGGACCCAGTATACATCATTCTGTCCATAAAGGATTTTTTTTTGCTCTCCTTCTCTGTGGACATACTGCTATATAATATCCATTAAAATAATACCATTATCTTTAAAACATTTTCTTTGATTGATTATGGTTTTAAATAGATAATATAGGTTATAAATATTTTATTAACTCACTAAATTCATCTTCATTTGACTATAATATTGCATAACTAAGCTAGCATTTTTGGCAAATACACCTAAAGCTCTTGTTAGAAAAAATTGCATAGTTTCATCTTAACTATATTGTAAAAAACTGTTTGGCTTAGAAGAAATCTATTTCATATCTATGTACAAAGCTAGCTTTACATGGAAAGTGTTTACTGCCTGTTAAAAAGTGGAAATAGTAGTATAATGACTTTTGCTAAATTAACAACATAATACACATACAAAGAAAATAATAATGCTTTTTTGACGTTTTGTAATCAACTCCACTTTACAATTGTTATTTATTCTGAAGGTATTTTAACATTTTTCTCCAGGGAAATTTAAAATTAAATTGAGAAGTTATGGAGAAAAACGTTTTGTTTTTCATACAAGGGTGTGATAGCTTTGGGACTAATTACCAATTTTCGGTTTATTGACTAGAAATAAAATATACATACATACCTAACAATAATTTTACAAGTACCGCAATCCAAGCATCATCATCAATTAGTGATTATGTTTATTTGTGAAAATAGAAGACATATTAGTAATTAATTTTCCTTTGGTCAAAATTAAACAGGTACTTTCAATTTATTTATAAGTGTTATAAAGAATATGACACTAAGCCGGTGGATACATTGGCTAACTCAAGTGACGCGGTTTGATTTATCACTTTGGTCCAAAAGCTGTCAAGAGACTGCATTTCAATAAATCTCTGTCACACTATAAATGTGATATTATAAGTGTGTTATCATTTTAACCAGTGATTTAATTACAACAACGGACTAGATATACCTATAATATTACTTATTCACTATACATTAAGTTTATGTTAGCCTTTGTTTGTATTAAAGCTAATACTGTCAGCATTGCAATTCAATCGTCACAATATGTAATCTATATGTATAAATACATAATAATTTAGCATCCGTATGTCTATGGCCGCAAAATTTGAAAAGTAGCCAAGGCATTGGCTTGAAATTTTTGTACAATGTTGCATTTATTTATAAGATTATTATGTAATTCCTATATTACTAAGCTTGTGTTTTACTGGAAATTTCTAGTGGTAGTATATATTTACATTGGAATGTTTTTATCTCTCGTCGACGTATCTATCGACGGTGATTCTATGGACTATTTCCGTGAATAAGTGCGGACGGGGCTAGCAAACTCAAATTTGGTTAAAAATATACAGGCGCAAGATGCGCTGTGTAGTTGAACACTATCATTACACAAATGAAGGACGAAAACCTACAAAGCAGTATTTTAAGCCGAGCTTCAATAGATTCGTTAAGATGTTCTCGAACGGAGTTTACGTCAGCACAATATTCTTGTGTTAGATTGGGGGAGGCTTTCGTATGAACGGGTTGAGAGGCGTCGCTACATTAAAGAAAGGAGTTGCCGCGTATGAGAACAATCGCCTCGAAGATCTTGAAGGTAGGCGTCGTAAAGGAAAAGTAAGTAGTAAGTAAATAGCAGGTATTAACAGCGCCGATGGTGCGGTCAGACGAAGGCGGGCGGGCGCGGGTCGGCGGCGGTGCGCGGGGCGCGCGCGCGCGGCCC
>JAOCPS010357050.1:0-12532 GCA_025505425.1 Graphium colonna | reverse complement strand
ATGTTGCACTTGACAGGTGGTAAAAATTGACTTACTTTCTTCAACGGCTTATAAAATGTTTTAATAGAGGCTCGCTTTTTAGTCATATACAGATTTTTAATATACAAGAGTTTTATGTAAAAATAAAAAGTGTACCTAATCCCGAAGTGAATGGTGATCCCGAAACATAGCAGTCGCCGTCCATTTCTTACGTATTTTATATTAATTTTACTTTCTTATTTAATAAAAAATCATTTAATTTATGTACTTAACACTACTTGGGTTAGGTTAGTTAAGTGGTATTAAATGGTATTTGGCGGACAGGTAGTTCGGTTTCCGTAAGGGACGGTCTACCATCCACGCGGTGTTACAAGTTACAAGTTTAGGTTATTTTTGTGTTGATGACGTTTCTTTGCCAAATTGTTAAACTTCTATCAGGAACCTGTGCCGTAGCAGTGATAAAATGATAAGTGAAGGAAAAAAGTGAAAAAGGAAGTCAACTACCAGGAACTTATTTGAGATGAATAACAACGATAATTATTCTCTTCCTATATGTGTGTGTGCGTGGTCAACCGTGTTTACAATAATATAAAATACGTATAAAAAATTAAAGTACCTGAACCCGATCGCAATTAATTAATCCCCTATTTCCTTCCAGAAATATATATTACGCGGGTGCGTACATTTGTACGTGCGTGCTATTCGGGAATAACTTAATCAACGTTAATAAAGTTTGCAACTAACTATATCCTGTAATTTCATGTGTATGATTTTTTTTCTGATTTTCTGAAAACCGTTCTAGTAGGCGTAAACCTAAACGAAAGGAGTATCCATTCCAAATTTCAAGTTAACCGGACCTATTATTTCTCTTTCTTGAAGTTTCTTTAATGAAACTGCAATTAAAATTTCAAAATAAGTCGGTCCCTGGAAATATCCACAGTTAAATGCGGTAAGTGACACTCCGATACAAATCCAAAATCAAATCTATAGTAATATTATGAAGCTTAAACAGTTCATTTGTAAGTACGCGATAATCTCAGAGACTGCCGGTCTGAATTGATTTTTGTTTGGTAGAAAGCCATTTCATTAAGGTAGGCTTATGCTGTATAACATCAAGCTATAACCGATAGCAGCAGAGTACCATGAATAAATGTTGCAAATACTGAGAAAGTTTTTGTGAATGAAACCGCTGGGAGCAACTAGTAGCAAAACATATAAAAATACTGCATGTATACAACAGTAAAAAATATATCTCTTTAAGATTAGTAAGCAAAATTTGCTAGCCAACTAGTTCGCGAATAACGTGTAATATCTGTTTGTCTAAATATAAATTGGTAAACTAGATCTATGGTAAATTGCGCAGTTATTTAAAGTAATTGATATTGTTTGTATAAATTTCATAAAGGGAATCTGTATAATAACAGTGCGCATTCCGTTGTAAATTACGTTCTTCCTGCGTGAAGGCAATTCTTAATTAAATTTGATGAATTGCCTTCAACCAGCGGAGGTGAACAACTAATCTGGATACAAAATAAAAAATATGGGGGTATAGATTTAGTTCCTACGGTAGAATGTGGTAATGAAAGACAAATTATTGCTTGCGGTTTCGCTCAGGACACAGTTGCTTATGTTTGCAATTCTTTTATGATAGTAGGGTTCCTTTCCCTGTATTGAATTACCAAGCTCTTTTTACTGATCCCTTCTTGTTTATCTGTATTATTTTGTAAAGTTCACGTCTCGAAAGCGAGTTATAATTCTCGATAAGGTATAGAAGTTCAATTCTTATCCTGAATTATATTTTTCTGGATTTCAGTATGTTAATTAGTTACACAGAATCTGAATGAATATAAAATATCTGTTTTACGTTACCTACTGTTTACGTGATTAATTATTTTGTGTGTGCTTCGAAACGTTAAAGGGTTTTAATGTTTTTATATTACATCTATAAAAAAATCGTATCACGATGTTTGTTCGTGATGTATCCCAAAACTACAGAATAGGTCATATTAACTACTACTAATATGTATGACAAAAAAATTGTGTGTGGACAGATGGATGAATGTTTGTTCCTCCTTCACGCAAAAGGTACACAACAGATTTTCATAAAACTTTGGTGTGGTTCGTACATCCGAATGACATATGTGCTATAACTTATATAATATTTTAATATAATAAATGCAAAAAGCTAGGTAAACCGCAAGCAGCACCTAGTCGTAAATAAAGTGTTGTTCATAAATCTTCTGAATTAAATATTCCGGAAAATATAACAGTTTTTCAAAGTGCGTGTGTTATTGAAAAACGCTTTACTAAATGGGCTTTATTATCGCGTTTATTTCAACTATTATATAAAATATTATATATTAAATATAATATTATATTAAGTTAAATATATTATCATGTTAAATGTATTATATTAAATGGCTCACCAAATTCTATGCGTTGGAATCTGGTTTTCAAAGGCCATTTGTCACATTTAAACAAAAATAGCTACAGACGACGTTTAGTATGGGGAAGTCCATTTAGTTAAGCTTTATTTATTTTTATGGGTGTACGAATTTAAAACATTATTATTTTTAAAAAAACTTATGATTAAATATATTGATTAATACTAACTTTCTTATTTTCTTAAGTCATTTGACATAAATCTATAGCACTGTGTCATTTATAAATATATTCTTATATCAACTGTAATTTAGAAAGTTCTTATCATTTGTTAAAACATAAAATACACATGAACATAAAATAAAATTTTACTTTTATGAACATTTATCTGAAACACTCATTTTTCAACTAGGGTTTAAATGAAGATAACTTAAAAGAGATATGTGCTTAGGACAGTACGTACAAATGTGAATTTCTGTATTCTAATAAAATATTTAATGTAATTTAATTTCGGTTTACCTTGATTTGAAAGTAGTGTTAACCTCCCAGATAAAATTCCGAAGCAGTTTTACTTCAGCTTTAGTAAGAAAATTTAAATAATAAAGAGTGTAAAATATACCTAATAAATATAAACACATATTCCACGCAATATTTTTGCTGCCAATCGATATAAGATCGATATGTCGTATTTAATTGGAAAGTAAGTTAATAAATTCACAAGCACCGAAACAAAAAGTAAAATATCCAGTAGTATTCTCACAAAAATACTTCATTATCATAGATTTATATTCATCTTTATCCTCTCTTAAAAAGATGGTTTCATATTAAACTTATGAATAATATTGATTACCAAAGAATAAAATATCAAATATCATGTTTTACCCGCCATTTGGAATTGAAAGATCAGAAGATCAGAGATTGGTGAACAGGGGCAGAGCATTAATTAAAAATTTTGCAATAATGGGTACAATTTTTTGTATGAAAGTAGTTTAGGTTATTCCCTATTAGCTTTCAATCCAAGTTCTGTTAAAATCAGTCTAGTCGTTGATACGACATAATTTTAATTTGAAACATCTTTATCTCTCTGTTTGGGTATGATTACCCAAACAGAGAGACAAACGAAAAAAATTTAAAAGTTTAAAAAAAATACTGAAGGGAGCCATGCATAAGAAAACCAATTAGCTATGCCCTACGGATAAGCCGTAGTATTCAATGTCCGACTCCTTTAGGCGTAAGCTTGACGCAATGTAGCCTTATCAACTCCTCGTGAGTCGATAGAAACCAATATATCATAACGTTTTTAATTAAAAGTTCCAGAGATTGCCACGTTAATACAAAGAGATCGAAAATTCTGCAGCTTTATTATGTAATTAAAAAAAGCTGTAACCCCTGGCATCACCCGGGCAGAAATACCTCCTTAACTCCGTTAACCTAAGCTATTAACACGATTACGGTATTTGTTATTTCAGGAAACGTATAACAGAAAAAAATTAAAACTGAACGTCACATATGGACGCCACATGTTGATTTTGAGATTTTCATGGATTTGAAATACTAAAATCGCGCTTAAGGGATAGGGGTTGAGGGATAAAAATACCTTACGACTAAATGTACAAAAAGTTTTAAAAATTCGTTAAATAGTTTCAAAGTGCGAAACGACAGCACAAAAATCTTGTGTCACGAATTTATCGTGTTGTACCAGATTTTCGTGTAGTCGCTTGATTTTTTTTTTAATTTTTATGTATACGATACGATAATAAGACATGATTATTAGCACGGAAAATTACAATTACCAATTTAAAACGGATAAAAAGTTTATTTTTTGTGAAACGCATAAAAAGTTTATTTTTTGTGAATATTGTTTGTTATTTTTATTAATAAAAAAAAACTGAAACTGAACCAAAATGGGTTCTGAAAATTTTATGAGACTATTATGAAAGTATGTTTATTCAAGTAAATAAAGAAATTTAAAAATCGGCTCTTAACTGACGGAGATCTGCATAAAAATACCGAAAAAATAGACACACTCAATTAAGAACCTTTTTCTTTTTGAGGGTCGGTAAAAACTCTAAAATAGGTCACTGAAATGAAAGAAGTCAAAGTTATATTCGTAAATAATAATTTGCTGTTTACGCTACAGCGCTCGAGGAGCTTCTATCGCGGAATTTGTTTATTGCGTGTTTAAATATAGGGAGTATTTAAACAAATTATGTTCGGCTTTTCCTTAAATTTTTATCAATATTTACGAACTTTAACGGCCGACGGCAAAATATCAATATGTAATCGTATGATTGCTAAATTAATCATTTTTAAACAAACAGCCAAACAGAAACGTATAATAAGTATATTTAATTCTACAAATATTTCCCATAATGATACTTCTTTTGATTTAGGTTTTTTATTCAATAGGTAAAAATTGAAAAGGTCACTAAGTGATCTAAGCTATGTTTTTAGCAATTTAATATCAAAAATCTAACAGGTATTAGCTATTGCTAATTATAACGTAGTAATGATACATTTAACAAAAAGTTAAATATGAATATATGAATATAGTTTCTTTGAATATTATTTCTTATGATAAAATATCATTGATAAAATTTGTGACGCATTAAACCTCTAGACAAATGCTGCTACAGAAAATTGTCCCAGTTATTATATGTGATTTAAGATATGTATGTAATAAGTATGGGTAAGAAATTAAATACATTAACAGAAATCAAATCAATTTTTATTGAGAAAAATCTAGTAATATTAATATTTTGTATGAATGTACACAAAAATCCATCCTAAGATGCCCCATTTTTAAAATTTTTCGTAACATAACATTTAAAATGTAATTAATTGTTATCATACAGATTATAACTCAGAATCCCTAGCATCTTTAAGTTGCATAATAATTGTTCCTAGGGTTGTTAACTATAAGAAACATTTTTTTAAGTTCATTAAATTTATAGATTAAATTTTGTCCAAATTCCTGCAAAGTTAGCTACGGGGTCAAAATATTACTTAAATATTTTTCACATTTCTTCAAAACTTGCATGAAATTACATTGCAACATTTTAATTATGAATAAACTATAACTAAGTATAATTTAAAAGTTCTGATATATCTCTAAACTTTTGCACTCTTCCGGTCGATGACTAGAAAAGATTATAAAGAATCAAGAAGAGAAAAGGGAAAAGGAAACTAAAGAAATCATTACTTTTGAGAGACGGAACTCTACAAAAATCAAATTAGAAAGTTTTCGTACAAAATTCTACCAATGCAAGAACCTCTAGTAATCGATAAAAAGACGCGTTAGATAAAGTCGTAAATGGTGACAAATTGAACATACCTCTCACCTACTTGCAAAAAAAGTACAGCACGCAACGTCCATTATAATACGAATTCATTGAAGTTTATAGCAGTGATTTAATTCGGAAGTAAAACGGTCCAGTTTATTAATCATTTCATCATAATTTTACATACAAAATATGTTTGTTTTCCAACAGTTATAAAACTGATTTGGCGATTATTATTATTCAAGAGATATGTCATCTATAACGCGGATATACCTTCATTATTGTACAAAATACGAAGGTATATATGTATGTATATATAATTATTTCAACCAATGTTTTCCTTGTGAGTTTTATAAAAACTTTTATTAACGAATATGGCAAATTCGAGTCCGAAAGCAAACACAAAAAGTTATCGATATATATCAATCTATAAGCTTCCTATAT
Source organism: Graphium colonna (assembly GCA_025505425.1). Taxonomy (NCBI): domain Eukaryota; kingdom Metazoa; phylum Arthropoda; class Insecta; order Lepidoptera; family Papilionidae; genus Graphium; species Graphium colonna. The sequence continues at coordinate 6,446 of JAOCPS010357050.1, read as the reverse complement.
CTGTATAAGTCACTCCTCTTCTCGTAAATGAAAGATCGCGTGAGATAAAATAAAATGTCGTGCGGATATTTGGTCTTCAGTGCCAGTAACCTGGGTATGAGCAATGCCCCGAAACGGAGTTTGTTCGTCCCGCTTAATGTACGAGTACTTCTATCTATGTATCGAATGCCTGCAATAGATTTGCATTCATGGCCGTTTTCCCAATTTCTCAATTCCTGGTCAGCACTGAAAATCAGCGTTGTGGTCTTGTACTGCTTGTGCTTGTACTAAAACTAATGCTGAGTGTTAACCATTTTTGCATTGCCTACAGCGCACAAATATCGCTCTTATATATAACCATTTTTTTGTGAAGAAAATATATTTTTGTGTCTGATTATGCATAATGTTTCTTTAGTTTTTATATGTTCTATTCTTTTTTGTTATTTTTCATGATGTGTATGTGCGCTTGTATGGCTGTGACAAATAAATTTATCTTTCTTTCTTCTTTCATACATCTTAACTTAAATTACAAACATAATTAAGTACACGTTTTATATTATTAAATCAAATAAATGCTTATTACCTCACATAACAATATCTTTTTTGCAAATAATCAAACATATTTAGTGGCCTACATATAATATCAATATAAATCAGAATTACAAAAAGGAAAAGATAATCATTTGTTTTGACGAATTTAGTTACTTCAAAGATATACAGACTAGATAAGGGTAAAATGTTTCGTTCTTTGAAGTAGGGTTTACATGATTCGTTTGGAGCAAGACTGCACATTGACCATATGCATTTTTTTTTGTACTCTGAAGATCTTAATCATGTCAACACTGTTTTCCCATATGATAAGTCCGTATCTAATAATAATAATCCGGACCGATTCTATGTATGCAAAATATGTCATAAGTTCTATTTTTCGCGTGCTTACTTTAGCTTATTTACGCGTTGCAAATATAAAACTGTTTACGTTTTTGAGAACCTTTTCAACGTGGCTTTGCCAATTTAACTTGTTGTCAATTATTAAACCTAAAAATGTCGCAATATTTGCTTTTTTTATAACTTGTCTTTCATAATTAATTTCAGATAATTCATTGTGATTGTTAAAATTTATATAATTAGTTTTGATCAAATTTATTTGTAAACTATTATTTTTAAGCCATGTCCCTATTTCTTGTAAATCCATCCTTATATCCGTTTTATGTTCTTGGACTGTAATTTACGCTTCGAAATTATTATTACGGTTATATCGTCTGCAAAGAGTATAGTTTTATTTTTGATGACGCGAGGTAAGTCATTAATATATATTAAAAATAGCAATGGTCCTAATACGCTACCTTGCGGGACACGTACGGTATTAACTTCTCGTTCTGAACTATATGTTCTTATTACTTTTTTTTGTCCATTTGTGATATTTCTACACACTGAGTTCTATTTTCCAGATATAACTGCAGCCACTTTAAAGCAGGTCCTCTTATATCATACCCATCTAATTTTTCTAGTAGTAGTTTATGACATACGAGGTCAAATGTTTTTGTCATATCTAGAAATAGCGCCGTCATGTAGTTTTTACGCCACCATTTAGTTCTTTCATGAACTCTGTTATTAAATTAAAAGCATCAAGTGATATGGGGATTGTAGCAACCCATATTGGTGCAGCCATGATTCACTCAGTAAGTATTTTTGGTAGCCGTAAGTCTCACAATGGTGTGCTTTAGTATTGATTACTTTATTTGTAAAAGAAGCCTGAATAATTTATATTAAGTATTAAATATTTTATTTACTTCAATAACCTCCAACAATATCATTTACCAATGCGTAAACTTACGTTACTTAAAATCTTACAGTGCATTTCAGAGCTAATATAGCTGATCGGCGGGTCTACCTGCGTAATTTTATTTTTTAAAATATTTTTAAATTTATTCTTATATTTTATTGATTAAAGCATTTAAGAAATTTTTGATTGAGATATATTCCTATAATGACATATTTTATTTGGCCTTAGAAGAGGAGTAACACGAGTATTCTTGTCACTTAAATCAAAACCCATTTAAAGTGTCTTAATTCAAAGTTTATTTGTTTAATTATTTTAATAAAAATAACTTATAACGTAACAGATTTGTATTGACCAATCTGTTGGTATATCCTTTTAAATATTTTTTTTAATAATCGAACTTTAATTGAATTTTTGAGTTAACAAACATTAAAACACTCGAGTAGAGAACATTCTTCTTTTTGTAGTTATTTTAAATAGCCGACAGTTTTCTAACTGTAAACCTAGACTTTAATATTAAAGAATGTTCGTTCACAAACCTTCTAGTCTTACATGGTTAATATGTCAAAAACTTATCTTAAAGTCGCTTTTTGTGTATGATCCTAATAAATAAATATAACACAAATACACCCCAGTCACTGCAGCGACGCAAAGACCGAATCGTGGGCCCTCGGTACACTCTCAAAGGATGTGGGGCCAGTACTCTGCCGTGCGACAATAGCCACTGAATCGTCACGATCAACTGCTCCATCGGCGCGGATGTGGTTCGGCTTGGAAAATATGGCTACGTCGATCTGCTACTGTGCCATAGTCCGGATCAGCAAATTCTGAGCCGGGAAACAGTGGTTGACGTTCGCCTGCAGGATGAACAGATTGGTGGCCATTCTATTATTGGCACTGTCCATCGCCTCCTTATCGGCTATTGTAGCCAAAAAGATGCGGCGGGGTATCCAGGATTGGTCCCACCCGTCTTTTTTTTCTGTGGCAAGAAACTGCCTGGATGAAGTGCCTGGTCATGGCAGCCAAGAAGGTGGTAGACAACGGCCGATTTACAATCGGCTGATCGTCGGTGAGGGCAACCCTCCTGGAAGCGTGACCGCAACTTGGTGCTACCGCTGCTTAATCCTGTGCTACCCGGCAGTGCAATACGACTGCGGCGACGACCTTAGCGCGCTGTGCTTCCGCTGCGGCAAGCTGGGCCACAAGGCCATGATCTGTAAAGACTCTTCTGCGCTTTATGTGCGACGGAAGGCGTAGATGCCGGTCACCGTCTGGGGCACAAGAAATACGCTGCGATTTTTATCAAGTTAAGCATAACGGATTTACGTTCTTAAATAACTTTATATCATCAAAACGAATTTTGATATATTAATAATGAATAAACAATTTTACTATTCATTATTTCCTTTCAGGAATCCTTCAATGTAAATAACTTTATAAACATTTCCAATCTCGATATGCATATGTGATTGCGAATATGCATTTGCCTGCAATAAAATGCACACTAGAATTAAATGTGAGATCTTAAAATAAAAGGAATAATTTTTAAAGTATGCACACCCGTGCACTTCTATTTAATTTATCAGAATAAATTTAAAGATTCGTTGACTTTTTGTTTTAAAATCTTATTAGCTTGTATTATTTTCATAATAATCTAAGACGTTCAATGTGGTGTAGCAGGTCGTATGTTCGAATTCGACCAAGGGCAAATATTGGTACGACTTATAAACATTTGTTTTAGATCAGGGTGTCTGTCTATGTGTGATTCATATTTGTCAAACGATTTAGTAAAACAAGACTTATTTTTAATAAAAATAGGTAATTATTAAGACAAAATGCAAAAAAACCCTTTTTCCCACGTCACAGAAACATAAGATACTTATATATTCCATATAGCTTAAGTTATTGAATAATCCGTTCTTTCTATTCTTCATGGTTTTGAATGGATTCGCAAATTTTCTCATTTTCTTAGTGTGATACATCACACTCAGAAAATCGGCCGGCATCCTAACCCTAAGCATCAGGCGAACTTTGCTTGCTGGAAAACTAATTTGTATAGTGTAATATATATGTGTGTTCTGAGCGAAAACTTCTTAAGTGTTCAGTAAATTCCATAAATTGACAATAGTTGAGGGCAGTTTGGAGATAGATCATAGGATAATGTAACTAAAGAAGAAGGATTATGGTTAATTTCATATTATAAATGTTTTCCGAATTTAATTTTTTTCCTATTTTACTTTGCACAAATTGGGAAATTTGAGTTATATAGCGCCCCTATTTAAAAGTGGATGCAAAAAGGGAACCCAGCAACTGTTGGTGGTGTTTAAGATTATTCTTAATGAAGACAGCTTTAAGCACGAGTCCTTCCAAGTGCCCTCTATCTTGGTAATATTTCAATTACTAACTTTTAAACGGTGCCACGTTATCTTAATAACATTACTAATATAATCATAATCGCTTAACAGGAAATGCAATTAAATTCTTAAATATTTCACTTAAATATTAAAGAAAAGAGAATACACGATGCTGCTGACAGATTATTTTTCAGATCTTATTTTGTGTTGATGGACATATCTACAATTTTTAATTTTAATAAATTATTATTACAGAAATAATGAGAGAAAGAGGTAATGGTCGCAATGTCTAGTAATTATGTAAATATTTTGTTTGCATTGTTATTACAAAAAATGGTGTTACAGAACCATATAATTTATTATTTGTAGACTTAAGCAAAAACTATAACGAGAAAATAAATATGCAATCTGCAAATCAACCCATGCAGTTTGTTTGTTTGTTTAATTGAACGCGCTAATCTCAGGAACTACTGGTCTCAATGGAAAAATATTGTATTATAGAATAGTCGATAACGCAATGTATTCTATACAACTTTCATTTTATTTTTTATTTATCGATGCAGCAGAAACGTGCTCGTTCCTTCCACGTCCCATCGGTATGAAGTTATAAGTAAGATATGGCAATGCAGCAAAATAAAACCTATTCTTCAATATGATGAAATATCAGCAACTAATATTTGTAGCACTTTTTGTAATGGTTAGTATTATTTTATTATTTTCTTATTCATTGGTCTGTAACAATAAAGTAACATATTTAACTTAGCTATATAAAACATACGGTTAGAAACAGTTTAAAATCCCATTAATAATACGAGTCTTCTTTTGTTTTGAAATTGATCAACGAGTATTATATATTCTCAAAAGACCGAGACCATCTTTGTGGAGAATTTATTCAGAATTAAAAAAAAAACTGGAGTGTTTTATAAACTGGGAGGAAAATTATCGTGAAAGAAAAGATAACATAGAAACATAAATAAATGCATTGTCTTTATTTACCGAGCCTCCATGAGAGATGAATGAAATATTTAAATAAATAATATGCTCCTATTACAAAAGAAATATGTACATATATGTCGCTCAATAAACCGAAAAACCAAAAATTTTGCAAATTGTCGTAAAAAAATTAAACAATTTTATGTAATGGTAGTATTTATTATCCAGATTTAACGTTAACGAACTCACAATGAACTATCCTAATAACAATTTTTTTTATAGAAAGTTACAAAATCCTTAACTAATTCTAACGCTTGATGAATGTTTTTTTGAGGCATATTTTTCTGTAATTATGATTTAAAAAATCAACTCATGAACAGACTTCTCTGATAAAAGGACCAATCCTTTCAGATATAGAAATAATATTTAACACCGATTCATAAATGACGGAGTTATGCGCGATATATCCAAATAACATGCGAACATGCGAATTTAGAACGTACTCCTTTTTAAAGTAGGTTATAAAATAGTTAAAAAAAAAATCAATGTTATCCTTGAGTAATTGTAAATAATTGATTAGGCAATTTAGCATTCAACAAGGGAATGTAGCCAGCGTTCTAGGAACCTTACCGCTACCGTTATTACCTTTTGTGATAAATGAAAAAATAAATATAATTCGAAAATTTACTTGCTCTTTTGATACAATCACGAATACATATATATTGAATAAAATGGTCTCCGAGTATGCCATATCCAACTGGCAAGATGCATAATTTTAATAAAATAGCCACTTATCAAAATATTTTGCATGCATATGCAACACTTACACGAATGCAATTGTGAAAACCATCTAAATTTACGCAATAGATATAACAATATTTTTTTTAATGTAAAGAAGAAGAGGACCGAATCGCTAGTGTACTTTATTAAATTTTTTATTATACATTGGCCTGGGGTCTGTATTATAAGAATTTTCTTTAAATATATATTTCTTCTGTACGTATCTGTTATATCTGTTATCTTGATGATCTTAAGTATTTGTGTGCCGATGTAAATACTGGATGGGTTTAATTAATTTATGTGTGTAAGTTATGAACTGACTTCCAAAATATTTTTTTATTCGAAGAAAATAAATAAAAAGTGGTCCCTATATGGGATCATCTTTGATTTATATATTTTAAAATAAATCTGTCTAATTTCTTTGTTTTGAAGATTAAAATTAATGAAAAAATTGTTTCACGAACGTTTACATCAAAATATTTTTCACTGTTTTCTGAATAAATAATTATGTAAGATTCCTTTCTCTAGATTACAATAGGGTTATGAACAATTCCTCATTTCTTTATAATTCTGTATAAAATTAAAATATTTGCAATTGAAAACTATATATAAAATTG
>JAOCPS010356939.1:0-12532 GCA_025505425.1 Graphium colonna | reverse complement strand
TGTCCATGGGCGACGGGATCACTTAACATCAGGTGAACCGTCTGCTCGTTTGTCTTCCTTTCCATAAAAAAAAAAAAAATAACAACACCAATTATGAAAAAATTAAAACTATTAACACTAAGAAACAATGTAACAACAAATAGGTATTAAACTTAGCGTTTTCTAAAAGAGAATTTCTCAGTACTGATTTTCAGCTTATCTCTTAATACAAAGCAACGAACAAAAATTAAAAGCAGGTTGCAAATAGTAACAAGTTATAATCAACATTGACTATAAATAAATTTGTTGTAAATTTTCATAAAATAATAAAGTAATAAATCGAACAAATTTCTTTTTATTCATTATAACAAGCCTAAGTTGTTTCGAAAACGTGTATCGAGACATACTCATCCGTAGGGGTGGCGGTAAGTTCCAAATTTTTGTCGTGCCAAAACGAAAACTTCCTCTAAATCCCGTCCCTTTATGCTTTGGTATATTATGTACAAAACTTAGACCACCACAAGTGATCTTGATGTAAATTTATTAAACATGTCTAAATGTAAATTTATTAAACATGTATTCTGGTGTATCTTTAGTCAATATCGTACGGACCATATTCGTGATGTAGTTCCCTCCGACCCGCCATTTTCATAATATCTTTTACATTTAGGAGGTACATGTGCTCTTCGTGGAATTTTATAACAAAACCGCGCACAACGCGTTTTGGACACGTTGTATCGCGCGCCCCGTCTTAGAGTAGAGCCGAGGCCCGTAGACAGTATCGCAGTACGTGAATTGAGATAGCACTAGAGTTTCTACAAGCATTTCCCTTGCCTTTTCTGAAAGGTGAGTTCTTATATTGTAAAGCTGTTTCAATTTGTAAAAAGCGTTTCTGATTTTAATATTTATATATTCCACAAATCTCAGCTGACTGCTTTTAGCAGTTGGCACTCTCTCTATTTGATTTGTCATTGATTTTCAGCTGGATCTTTTCTTTTACAGCTAATTCGCACTGTCTTCTTGTACCTAAAATCATATATTTTGATTAAGCCGAATTAAGCACCAAGGTGTTTTTAATCCGTCCGCCCAGTCCGTTAATATACCTAAATCGTGATTAATTTGGTCCATTGCTCTTTGTACGTCCTAAGGTTTGAAGAAATAATACAACTGTGCATCATCAGCGTAAAAGTAAATTTTACAATATTTTAACTTATCAACTAGATCTGCTGTGTATATCACAAAGAGTTAGGGGCTTAAAATTGGTCCTTGTGGTGTACCTCTGACCAAAGTTGATGTTTCTAACTGCATTTTTCTAACCTCTTCATCCTTCGTCTCCACAAACTACTTACACTACTACTACTTACTAATAACATATGCCTTTTTTTGGAAATAGTAGAAAAAAATCTTTAAGTCGTTAATAAAAACAGAACAGATACGATTATAACAGTAAGAGACTGTAATATTGATACAATAAAACGTAATAAAATATCGGCAGGTTTGGAAAATCACCTATTTAGTTATAATTAAAATTGGAACTTAAACAACCCATTAGATTACAAAGTAAAACATGCATTGACAATTTCGCCCACAATATAATTTTAAATTGGACTACTTGAAAAATAATAAAATATTCAAACTTAAATATGTATATTTCAATGTTTATGGGTCAACTTTACTATCTGATTTTTTTTTAATTATCACATCTCTCCGTGATACAAATAATGTTGGCCCCGATAACATGCAAACTAAAGTTTTCAAATATGTTGCAGAAAGTATATGTCAACATCTGAGTTATATTATTAACCTCTGTATATCCAAAGGCATTTATCCAGACCAATTAAAATCTGCTATTATTAAATCTTTATAAAAAAGGAAAATAAAGGGCTCATGAAAAACTACAGACATATAGCACTGATATCAGCTTTCTCAGCGATCTTTGAAAAATATTTGTATAAACAATTGCACTCGTTTTTTGAAAAACTTAATGTTTTTATAGAAGCATGAAAAGGATTTCGGCAGAAAAAGACAATTATTATGGATATTTATGACTTCCTAAACGTTATCATATCAAATATTGATGTTAAACGTCCAGTTTGCTCTATTTTATGTGATGACGTAAGCCTTCGATAATATCGATCATGGCAAATTGCTTTCGAAATTGTATAAGAGGTAGCACAGCTTATTTAGTCCTACCTATTAAATAGGAAACAGAGAACCAGTATTTCTAAAATAAATAATTTTAATAAACAAGAAGATCTATTAACATCACGGGCGAGGACAATCAAATATGGTTCAACTACCACAAGGGAGCGTCTTGTGGCGTCTGTTATTTATTATATATATAAAGACATAATTAGGGTTACACAACATCCTTTGACACTCTGTGCTGAATTAACAATCAATGTCAGAATTTTAGTTCTTACGACGAAGACATAAACAAGTCAATTAAGGATATTATACAGTGGTTAAATGGTAATAATTTAAAAATGAATTTAGAAAACACAAAGTTGATGCATTTTTACTTGCCACCTGATTTGACAAATTTAAACATTAATTAAGAAAGCAAAATTATATAAGAAACAGAGGTTACAAAATTTGTTTGGTTTAGTTTTTGATTAAAAGCTAAATTGGGAGAACACATCTATCAATTAGTAAAAAAAAAGCTCTGCCTATGCACTATTCAAGCTGTCCTCAATAATAAATTTAAACGCATTGCTAACTGCTTATTATGGCTTGATTGAATCCAGGTTGCGTTATGAAGTTATATTTTGGGCCAATTCAGCAGAGGGCAATTAAATATATATCGCTCAAAAGACTTGCGTCAGAGCTATTTTAAGTTGAAGACCATGGATAGTCGCTAAGAATATTTTAAAGGAAATAAAATATTAACATTGACTTCTTTATATGTTTTTAAAATAACTATTTTGTGTAAAAAAGAAACAACCTCAGATTGTTTCAGCAATTATCAGATGTTGCCGCACGAAATCAATGGAACGCCGTAAGGTTATGCGTGCGCAGTGGAAGAACAGCTCGTATCCGTGACAGCGTATTTTGTGTGGCACCACTAATATATTACAAACTATCAAAATTTTATGATCGATTTAAATGTTATTATAATTAAAGTAAATTTTTAGTTTTTTTTTGGCACGGGCATCATCACTGCCGGCCTTTGCAGCTCTGATGGACGTGAGGTGGCCGGTGGTGCTCAGGGCGCCGGGCCTAAACCTCGTTGATGAGTGGCTAAGCTGGAGGGTTCCCGGGGGAGCCTTGGTTCGGGTTATCGGATTGGTATTTAACGATAGTATAAATGTTATCGCTATATAATCATCGGTCGCTTGTATTATTATTGTAGCACTTATTAGTTGTCATATTTGACCTTAATGTAATGTTGCTCATAATTTTAACTATCATTATTTTCTTGAACTATTAATATGTACGCTCAACATGGAGGAAGAAAAATGTAATTCGGTTAAATATTTATGACATTACATTTGTTTACACTGTTGACCATACTTCTATAAATGAATCTAATTATTATTTTTAGGGAGGTAACAAGATATCTCGTCTGGCTGAGCGTTTTAATATAAATAATATACTTTTTAAAATATACATAACAAATTATATTTTTATACAATACACATGTACGGAATAAATGATATAATACATATAATATAAATAAACTTTACATAAATAGATATTATCCGGCCAGACTGCAGCCCTCGACAGACCAAACGGCTGAAGGTAAGGGCAAAGAGAGAGAAACCGGTGGACGATTCGGGCGCACTGCTTTCTGACAGAAAATGACTGTCGTTGAGTCCCAGCCGTGTCCATGTGGATAATTTTGGTCAACAATAGACCCTATATCGGTCACCGGTCACCTCGTAGCCAGGTCCAGATATTTGAGTTTCTTCCCTGTTTCGGCTTTCACGATGTTCTAATCAAATGGGATCGTAATGTCGACCGAAAATACCCTTGACTACCTGGTCCATCAACACGATATTAGGCTTGTTCGCCAGTATCGTACTGTTCATGATTATGGGGCGGTCCCAATAGAGCCTGGCGCGGTCATTTTCGAGCACGGCTTCCGGCAAGTACTAATAATAGGGCCATCTTCGCTCCGTAAGACCGTATTCCAAGTGCCTGTGCAAGTACTCAGTATTAGAAAGAGCTGAACAACCGAAGATAATATGCCGAAGCGACTCCCCAGGAATGGCGATATGGTCGACATATGTCGACGGTGCCACCCTTCAGGATGTATCTCCTATAATTATTCATCTTCATAACCTGATCTTGTATTGTACAGGCAAAATCCTCAATTTTTCCAAAGAGGTCACCGTAACGCAGCCAGTTCACTGAGGTAATGGCCACTACAAAAGGATCGTGAAGAGCTTTGTAGAATTGCCCACGGAGCTCCTTCTCTTTCCATACGGTCTCTCGGTCAAAGACACTTTATACTGCCGGATCTTGCTGAATAGCGTGTTGAGGGCGCTTAAAGAACCGCTCTCACCATGCTTCCGTGGAAAGTAAAGCCTCAACACTGACGACCTCGGATGATGTTTCTGTGTTACGTCATTACGATGCAGACTTTTCTGTACAGGGCATTCAGCTTGGTTTGAGTCCACTTGAGTATGCCAAAGGTATATACGAAGATGGGCATAATCCAATCATTATACGCACGTGCAAAATTTACACCTGACAAAAGGCTGTTAAATATCTTTGCTATACGTCCTTAAACGTCGCAAACTGACACGAAAAGGGACCTTATGTCGACGGATATTGAAGTATCAATACCCTCGGTATGCGAAACCGTTTCACGTGAAGATCCGCATATTTATCCGCCTCCAACTCAATTCCGATAGGAGTGCTAAAATCGCAAGTGTTTTTTAAAATTTCTTTTAGATGAAAGCGATTGAAAGCGAATAATTTGAAGTCATCCATATAGAAAAGGTGTGTCACTTTTATCCCACCTCTACTTGATTCCTCAAGCAACGTGCTTAGCGGATTCAAGGTGAGGCAAAACCATAATGGGCTCAAACAGTCACACTGGAAGATTCCTCTACGTGTCCTTATAAGGTCTTCCGCAGTCCGAGCAAAGTATCAAACTCCATTGCCCCATACATTGTTTGAGGAAGTCTCTCACCGCAGCTATGAATGGGGGGGGAACCGAGTGAAACTCCTTTTTGTAATCTATCCAGGCGGTAAAAAAGGTTTGACGGCTACGGTTGACCAATTTGCCGATGACCGCATTGATGAGGAGTTGTTCCTAGGTTCAACGTCTGCACCCTAACACCTATTCTCAACGCGCAAGATGATCCGATTGATGTTCAAATGTCGGGTGATCTTTGCGCTCCGAATAGCTGTCAGTGCCTTGTTGGTGGTGGTGAGATACGTAATGGGATCGAGTTTACTCAGACCAGTGGTGATCTGGTCTTTTGGAATCATGTGAGTGACCCTATTAGTGAAAAGGCTCGGGAGGGACTTCTGGTCAAGGGCTTTTTGGAACTGTCGGGCAAGTACAGCATGGCATTCCATTAACCCCTTAAGCCAATACTGATGCAGCCCGTCTATGCCTGAACTTTTCCAGTTCAGGGCCTTACGGACCCCCATCAGCCACGTGGTCTGATGTAATGAAGAGTGGGTCCATGGGTGCAATGGCTGCACAACTGCTCTCTGCGATCTCTGTCCAAGTGATCACAGGCCACGGTAGAAGATGACGGTATCTGCCTGGTTTGGTCTTTGGCCCGCGTCACGCTCTGTCCCCTCCAGGAATTTATAGAGCCTCTAAAGAGACGATTCTGGTTGAACCTCTTGAATAATTGATAACTTTAGAGTTAAGATCGCGCCATTCTTATAACAGTTCCTTTTCCAAATAAACTTTGTATCTTTCATACACTTTATCCTGGAACTGACTTCTGACACAGAATCACGTTTAATAACTTTTCCGATTTTCTTAGGTAGGTTAGGTTTTTAATCTTAGCCTAACAAGGTCTTAAGACATTTTTAACACGCTTTTATTACCTTCGCCTGTATGTTTGTTCGCTTGTTTGTAACCGACTCCTTTGAACACCATTTTGACTGCATTTTTGTGAAAGTTGTGGATTTGAAAATGTGACTTAATTTCATAATAATATCTTTTTAATTTAAGTAAAGATATATTACAATATTCCTTTTATTTATTTTAGTAAGTTCATAAGGAATGCGAACTATTAAAAACAAACAAGCTATTTGTATAGAAACTATATGGCTGACTTGTATACTAATAAATTTATTTATATTAATCAATCATCATCAAATCAAAATTTAAACAGTTTTCTCTCTTTGTAGAGTTTTAATTTAAATATTAAAATAGACATAAGGTTGTATAAAGTAGCAAGAAATTTATGACACTCTTTTTTATGGAGAAGGAGGGAAAGGAGCAAACGCGTCATCTGATGGTAAGCGATCTCCGCTTCCCATGGACTTCCGCAACATCAGAGAAGTTAAAGAGGCGTTGCCAGGCAAAAACTAGTCCATACAATCGCATAATTTCTCACGTAGCTCGTTATATGAGACCATGGAAAGCCAAGCACTTTATGCAATACCTGAAAGATCGCTTTTGCTATGTCCAAGTTAACTTCCAATGCCTCCTCCTTTCTCTTAATTGCTTACACCCATAGATGGGTCAGATAGACAAGCAGATCACCAACCAAACGACTTCGTCGAAATCGTCGGTCAACTGATGAACTTTTATGCACCTGAAGACTTGTGTGTATATAATTGACTCTAAGATTTTGACAAAATGGTGGTAATGGCGATCGGCCCATAGTTAGTTGGATATGAGCGATCGCCTTTTTTGGGGATTGGATGCACTAAAGCCGTTTTCCAAGATTTCGGGCCCACTCCAATGGAATAAGAGAGCCGAAAAGACGCGTAAAAACCGGTGCCAACTCAGGAGCGCACGTCCAAAATATGATAGTGGAACTCCATCGGACCCACTAGACTTATGAACATCAAGGGAGAAAAAATCTTTACGAACTGCACTCAGGTGAAATCGTATTTCATGCGTTGAGTACCCACACTGCGAGATGGTAGGCGGTGTGTTTCCCTCGTCTAAAATCGAAAAGTACAATAATATATAATAATTGAAAGAGGCGAACAGAAGTTCCCTTGAACAGATTTAGCAAGAGACCAAAACGCGCGAGTGTCCGAAGGTAGGCAAACAAGTTTCTCGCTAATTCTGCATTGTTCTCCGATTTTGCTGTGGCGAGAGTACTTTTGACCTGGAGGCAAAATTATATATTTTTTCAAGGCGCTGGTATAAAAGATAATTGTAGCATACATGAGAAGCTTATTGAATTGGATGAAATGAAATGAGGTAATTATAAAAAAATCGTTATTTCAGTTCTTTCGTTATTGACTAGATTTTTTGAAATCTGTACCTTTTTATTATAATAATTATTTATTATATTACACAAGTCTTCAATCTTCAATGGTATATATTCTACTGTAATTTATCCTTTAATTCTCTCATCATTATGTCATGTTAATTGAGGTGATTGCCCACTTTAATCTTAAATATATTCAAAATAGTTTTTAAAATTAGTCATAAATTTGCTTACAAATAATATTTATATATAAACAAAGAAATGCTGGAAAACCTGCAATACTTTGAGTAAATCGTTTTATTTCGAAAATAAATTTATGGTATTTTTATCAATAAATTAAAATTATGTTATGCTTTATGTTAAGTTTACATTATCGTTCCAAAATGTGTTAACAAAATATATACGAGTTTTTATGTATGAAACGAATCTAAAAGCGGATATAATTACAAATCTTCATGTATATGAGTCATTTTAGATTGTTCGGTGTAGAGAGCTTCTGCCTTCAAAACAATTGCTTCTTAAATAATTAAATTAAACGCTTGTACTTTTCTTATAGCCACTCTGCAAGTGCCGGTTGGCCGCGCCGCGTCGTTCGCTCCGCGCTCCTCACCCTTCCTTGCGCCTGCTTGTTAGTGTTAATGTAGACACAGTTAATCGATTTTAAGTCGATTATTCGTGTAAAGTAAATAGAAACTTGCAAAATCTTTTATAAATATTTAAATGATTTACTTATAACATGCAACAGTATAGCAATGAACACTTACTTTCAGATCTAAATACCCCAATTATATATCTTTTTTCAAATGAGAAAGAAAAGACATAAAGATGAATTTTCGGAATCGCTTGATGACATGAGGAACTACGTAACAAACAGTAAAACGGTCAGAAAAATTCAGCCGAATTAAGATTTTTAAATTGATTTAAAATAATCAGTATAACGAATTAAATCAAATAACAGCGTGATACTTAAAAAATTAAAGTACTTTTAAACCACACGATAGTAATTGAGCAATTTGTGATCCTTTACATTGTTTAATTTTCTAAAATTAAACAATGTAAAGGAATAGCATGGCACAATGTTCACAGAATAATTGATGACTTTGCTATGCAAATTTTGTTTTGCTTAATTATTTTACCTTATGCTAAACACAATTTACATAAATTTTAGTATAAGCGCATGGAATTTTGTGTATTGTCACAAATATCCATGCGCTTACTGAAATAATTTACTTTATTATGTAAATTCTGTTGTCATATCGCTCCAGAATATAGAGTTAGAAACTCATTCATTACCAATGCATTTGCTTCTTAGAACGAGTATTACTTCAGATTAGGGAATAACAAAAATCAGTATTGGAAAATAATATTAAGAACATGTTTAAGAATATATGTGTCCTAAGGTCTTCTAGTACAAAGTAACTTATATAAATGTTAGGTCTGAAACATTTAGAAAAGTGGAATATTCATTATTTTAGTTAATAGCCCGTTTACACGTGAATTTGTATCATTTTAGCCATCAAATTTACCATGTTGAGTAATAATCTGAATCTGTTCAATACTTGTAAAAATAGATCAAACTTTCCAATTGACCGTTTCTTCCACAATGGTTCTACAATTTTTTTATAAAAATCTAATTAGTGGTTTGTTTTTAAAATTAAAGTAAACTATTAAAGTCCTAAACTTTGCGGCTTTTAAAGTGAGTTATTGTAATTTTTTATGAAAATAAATTTGTTAAAAAGTAGTGTGGCAAATTTATTCCAATTTCTTAATATAAATAAATGGTAATTCCAACAAAAACTCATTATAAATTTAACTAAATTGCTTACAGAAAGTATTTAATAGATTTTTTTTAATTAGTTCATTTAATTATTCATCATTAAATATCATTATAACAACACCTTTATTTTGCTTGTCAATAATGAGACGCAACCGAAATCAAATTAGTTGGGCCTAAGCGCTCGTCGGGGTTGAACCTGTGTCATTTGTTCCCGCACCTCGAGTTACGATTGCTTGTATTTGGAATGCTTTATTAGACGGCGGCCATGACGTTTTGTTACTCATTATATTTTTTTCTTTGGGAAAGTATTTATTTATCTTGTTATAAAAAAGTTAGTATCGTTGTTTTAAGTATATTAAAGTAACATATAGTTGCTTTATTCATTTAAATTCCTATTTTGATATAAATTATGTTTAATACTTTTTTCATTCATATTTATCTTTCGCGCAGTCGGTTTTTTTCTTGCTGTTTTCAAACAAGCTCAGTTTACTAGAGGTGTACCAGTCAAACCTTAGAGACGGTAGTAATGAACCCCACTAATTAAATGAGGTGGTGTGTATTTCATTGCTTAGCTTTTCAATACTGATTCATAGTATAATATTACTGTATTTGTTATCATATATTTAATTATTTAATTATGTTATTTCTCCATTACTGTTACAATTAAAAAAACTTTTTTCAGCTCTTTAATATTCAAAGAGAAAGTTAAAATTAGTATCATATAAAATCTATTTTGTGTCATGGTTTTCTTAAAGTAAAGTTTATTGTCTTTATTTCCATATATCGTGTCTCATAATATAAATACCTAAAACTAAATTGCTCTGCATAAAAATTCACGTTTTATGCACTTGCTTAATTATTGTTATAAATTCCTACGAATTCTAAGGCAATGCCAATATTTAATGTCACATGGAAAATATTCGACATATGTTGTGATATTATGAATCAAAAATAAATATAGTTGTTTGTGATATGTAGTTTTATATAATTGAGGCGTGAATTATAATTGATTTTATTAGATTGACAAAATTTTTCAATAGATATTGTGATACAGCAACTCTGCATTGCTTTAATGGTATTTTAAGTTAAACAAATAATACCACCCATAATTATTATTTTGAGTTACAGTTGTTAAGTATAAAGCGTCAACTCATAGACTTTTGGTCATGCTTCTTTATTTAAATGCACAACATAATTTATCTTCACTTTAATTATCATCAGTCTGATAAACTACTTTTTCGGTTAGCAAAAGACAGGTTACGATTCAAAGAGCAGATAGAAAACCTTCAGTAATGGTGTGACACTTGAAGGAGGAGCCCAATAAACTTTATTTGTTTAGTTTTTTAACTAAATTAAGAATATATTTCACTTTAATAATCTTTAAACATCGTGTTTAACTAACGCGCCTCAAGATTTTTTAGAGGTTCCCGACACTACTTGCGTTTTATGTGCGTGCTGTGGTTAACTGATATTGGGTATGTATTTAGACGATGTTGGTGTTTTTTAAATAAATTCGAACGTTTTAATTTTGTGAACGGGCTCCTTATACGAATTGTAATTACATCCGTTTTATATTCATAAAAAAACATAAGATACGAATACAAACACAGTCATCAACTTTCATATCGACACAAACAATGCCCTAGCCATAAATATCGATTTTTCCTAAAATATAACATCAACACACACATTGTAAAAAATGTCATGGGGGGAAACTGAGCCTCAGAGCATTTTAAAAATATTTATAGCTTACTGGACGGGTAATTACAAACAAAGAAATGAGATTAGGTTATGAAATTCTTAAAATTCAAAAAAAGTTATTCTTAATTGACTTGAAATGGGATTAGTTAAAAAAATCTTACTTTTCTTCAAACCAACATTATTGAAATATCTTGGAATAAATAATGCACATTTGATAAATATCTAGGTGCCTATAAATAGTATTAAATTATTAAAAATTACTAAATGTTGCGTAACGCTAAAAAACAAACCTTAAGCGAAATTCCACGGTTTATGTGAACAATGTATGATTACTGACATAAATCACGGAATTAGGTTTAGATATTAATTATTACACATTAAAATAAACGTAATATATACATTTTTCTAGATGAAGTTTTAAATAACTTTTAAATTTGCTTTAAAGTAAAAGCCATAAAGGTGCGAACAATATATTTATTTTATTTTTTTGTAAGAAGTAAAAACCGACCTTTATTAAATTTTCCTGTTCTGATAATTTTCTTGAAAATCTGTAATAATTTTAATCTTTCACTAAGTTGCTGATGAGTACTAAAGACTGTACTGCGTTGTTGCCTGTTTCGTAATATTATTTTTGCAAGGAATAAATTAATAAGTACATTTTTATTATATTTCTTATACTTTTGGTTTTTTGTAACTAAATGTACTATATGATTTTGTATTAACAATATATATATTTTTTTTAAATATCCTCAACAAATATCATTTTCAAAACATTTAAAATGTTTTATATCGAAACAGTGGCATTTGAATACACATTATTTGTCGTCACATGATAAAAAATGGTATATACCACAAGTTTTCATTCAGAATTTATTATGCTTTGCTTGAAAGGAGCAGTCCAGTTTAGCAGCTTCATTTATCTAATTTTAATGGAATCGAATTAATTTTAAACAGACAAGTTTCGATTATTCAGAAGGCTGGCCCTTGATAAACGAATATTAAATTTATATCACTAAATTACAGGGAAAATAAATTTTGTGAACTAAAACTTAAAAAAATGTATTTTCCCTGTTTGTGTTTAGAATAACTTCTTTATTTATTTTCTCCTATTCAACATGGTTTTAGAGCGAATAGGTCTACTGAAAAAGCTGTTCATGATAACACTACTAACAAATTACGTAGTAACAAATTTGGATAAAGGTAACAAAACTATAGACATTTTACTTGACATTGCTAAAGACTTTGACACTGTTTCCATTCCCATTCTCATCGGACAAGACATCGGAGTCACAGGAGACCAGCTGAAATTATTCATAAGCTACTTGCGCGACCGTGCTCAGTATGTTAAAGTCAATAATTACGTCAGTAAGGACAGGACTATCCATTATGGTGTTCCACAAGGCAGTGTTCTTGGGCAGGACACTGTTCCTCATCTACATAGATAACCATGGTTTTCTTACTGTACCTAAAGGCAAAATTATTATATTTGCTGATGACACTGCACTCTTATTTAGTGGAAATACGTGGAGTGATGTTTCCAGGCAAGCTGGTTTTAATACTGTCACAACTGTATAAATATCTAATAGACTCACACTCAATACTGATAAAACAAAATATTTAACATTTAGCATCAAAAACACAGGCTACAACTTTGGATGTCACACTATTTATGTACACTCTTGTTCAGAACCTCACACGAACAATTGTTCTT
>JAOCPS010356831.1:0-12532 GCA_025505425.1 Graphium colonna | reverse complement strand
GGCGGCGGTGATCACTTACCATCAGGTGAGCCGCTTGCTCGTTTGCCTCCTCCTCTATAAAAAAAAAAAAAAAAAATGATAGATTGCGCAAACGTCATGTAGGTAAATCAAAGCACGTACTTTTATACTTATTAAATTCCACCCTTAAAATCAAATCCATAAAGCCAAGTCTTAAAAAAATATGAAAATAATTACTATATAATTTTGATCTTGATACAAGAGAATTCTTGGTACTGAGTTTGGGCATTATCATTTGTAAGACATGACCTTTGATTCCAGTTCCTTGTTGAGGAGGCTAAGCCCTAAAGAGAATACTTAACACTTTCCGGTTACTTTTGAATCCACCAGGGCTCAGTTCTCAGGTCGTTTCCGTTCAACATAGTGCAAGATGTAATCTTTGCTCACATCTAGGACCAGCCGTCGTGGCTGATGATATATGCTGATAACGGCGCTTGTCGACCCGAGCAGGCTGAAGCTGGAGCGTAAATTGAGGCTCTGGAAGGGCACGCTTATCTTAAAATGGTGGTCTTAAACTCTAAATGTGGCGAAGTGAAGAAGAGTACATGGCTCGCGGAAGTTCGGACATTAACATGATCCGAATTAGTCGTTTAGGTACAATTCTATTCGACCATTTTAGAAGCAATATTCCGCAAAAAAAAAAACCCTCACAACCTGCAAGCAAATATATGTGAGCGCCCGCATAAGCATGCGTAAAATACCTTCCTTCTTCTCACACTGCTTGTACGTGCGCTCTCGTGCACGATCATGCAGAGTAAACCACCACCAAGCATTAATGTTAGCAGGATCATGCAGAATTTCCAAACCAGAAAGCAGGTTGTTACCACGCGGGCTGACCGAATACTCAACACATTTGAGACAGGCTCGGGGTTCGTGACTTAATGGATAAGCTCCAAGAGGATGACTGACTTGGTATAGCAATATCGCGTGGCGGTCCGAAGACTATGTCGAAGGATATGCCTTGATGTATCATCTGTTCACCCAAGTAGTATATATCCCGGTCACCCAAGGAAGCGATGGCTGGATATCGTGAAGCAGGACATGAGACCCAATGGACTGACCTCCGAGAATGATAAAGATCGCGCAAAGTGGAGGAATTTAAGAAAGAAAGCAGGCCCCGGCAAAAAGCCGGGACATATAAAAGGAAAAAGAAGGAAAATTTAAATACGTGTTCACATATTTAAACTCACATTTAAATATGTGAATGTAAATGGTATCCAATTTAACAATACATGCACAGCGCGCGGGCACATAAAAAAAGTTGTTATCATTTATAAAATAGGTAGATGACAATATGCTTTTTACTAAATATTAAACAAGTGTGGCCCGCGTATATCACATTTTCATCGCCCTTGCCGAACTAAAGATATCCTCGATTTAAAACAATGAATAGTACCAATTTTAATTTAATTCTGCAGAATGCTGTCTGCCTAAAACATGATAACAATATGCATGCGTCCGGTATATCAAAAGGAATATCAGAATTTTAAACAAACCGATCCGTGTCGTTTACTTAAATTAGAAAATTCGACTTACCCAAGGCTGCGTTAAGATTTAGGCCAGCCTCACACATACTGTTCGTGTTAGAAATGGAATTCAAAACGTGGAGGCGATTATATATATAAAAAACGGCCAAGAGCGTGTCGGGCACGCACGTGAAAGTTCCCTGGCCATCTGATGGTATGTCCGACTGCTCGACAAAATAAATACCGACAAATTTCATTTTGCGATTGACTCCATACATTTGTACATAAGTTTGTCGAGTTGCATAAAAATAACTGTGTATAGTACCAAGTCCGCTATAGTTATACTTGAACTTTTTTCAGAATTATTGTAATGATATTTCAAAAGTTTAGGGGGATGACACGCCCTAATAAACAGGCTTTTATTAGCTTCGCATGTATGTATGTTTGCTTGTTTGTAACCGACTCCTTTGAACAGACAGATTTTATTCAAACTTCAAATTGCAGACTTTTCAGGGACTGATGACTGATTACAATAATTTGATAAGCATATCCCATTATTCTGACTAGGAACGCCAGGACTTATAATTTTTTACTTTTTCGTTCGATTTCTCATTAAAGCGTGTTTTTCTAATTTTTAAACTATATTTTTTTTCACTTTGTAATACTTAAGATAGAGGGGTTTGATCTACATAGTTTTAGGGCAGTTTTTGTCGTATTTTAGATCTTTCCAATGATAGCTCATGATGATGTAAGTCGAAAAAATGTTTTTTCGTTGTAAGGGGGGAAGGGGAGGTGAAAAAAAATTCTTTGGACCTTCAATATACATCTCATCGCCAATTTTCCTGACAATCGGTGTACAAACGGCTGAGTACGAGCCCAGAAGGACAGACATGACGAAACTATAAAGGTTCATAGTCGACTACGGAACCCTAAGAACGATACTGTTATACGGAAAGCAACTGGACATGTGCGTTTTGAAATTTTGTATTTATACAGCGCATTCTTACGCTTCATGTATTCTATTTTTGAACAGGGAATTTAATTTAAGTATAAAAGTTCGAGGATGGGTCTTTTAGGTAAGTGACCCGTTTAGGCCGACCAGGTGGCCCTGCAACCAAGAGGGAGTCGCGGGAGAAGAGGAGTTTCGGTAGATCGTAGCCAGCTCTCCCTATCTTCCGCGACTTGGCGGAGCTATACCGCCGACTGATGTGGCGTGATGGGGCCGCAAGGAGTGGATTTCTGCCTTCTGTGACCGAATCTGCGTGAGCGGGTAGAGCGCAGCATCGTATCCGCCGCGGGGGACTGAGGGGCTTGTGGCTCTCCTGGCTCCCAGCCCCTGGGGGGGAGGGGGGGTTGTCGTTCGTAACACAGAGGACTGTAGGATGGCGCACTCGTTATTCTGGCGCGCCTTGCCTGGAGGGAGAGACGAAATGTCCCCGAGGAAGCGCGTGGCCCTGTCGATGTGCGCAGAGGTAGAAAAAGATGAAGGTTTTAGCCGACATATTTCGTCTTGCCTCAGCAGGAAAGGTATGCGTTTCCTCCATTTTCTCGACATAAAAGAAATAATCTCTCATTCTATTATAAAAGTTCAGCCGGCAGAATTTTTTAAGAATGCTTTACTTTATCTTATATAAGTTATTAACAATTCTAGGCCCGTTTGAAATAATATTAGATACAGAGTGAAAGAACAAAACAAAAATGAAAGTATTAAAGATAACTTTATTTTCAACAGTTCGGTCCTACTTTTAATCACTTGTAATAAAAATATAAAATCTATTGTGATTAAATGCAAAATGATCGTTTTCATTAACAATGATTTATTCAATATCTAGGTAAATCGTGCAGTTTTTACATATTCAGCTTTCACTTTCTCCCTTTCTTCTAGTTCAGGTAAGTATGGGTGAATGCCCTTCGCTTTTCTGTCCTTATAAACTTGACTCTGTAAGAACAGAAAATGTAAACATTACAATTTACAAAAATACAATAGGTAATAAATAAATTAAGTTTTTGTTAATAGTAACATTGTATTTTGATAATATTCAAATCATATTGATGATTAAAAGGCAAAGTGACTTATGAGCCATTTAGCCTTCATAATAAGGCATTATTAAAAATTGCAATAATTGGTGAAAGCTATAAAAACAACATCCTAATATTTCCATCAAAAAGTATTATCCACCAAAAAGAATCTAAAATTACAATATTTTTTAAAACTTTAATTTGCTCTACTGTAAAATGGCATAATGGTTTGTTTGTCACTTTGCCTTTTAACCAACAATATATTAGCCCTTCATATGTTTAAATATGCAGACTTAAGTATACTTATTTTCTATACATCTATACAGCTCAATATAGAGGTTTGGCACATGTGGAAAGATAAAGCAAAGAGGGAGCATGGGACCTCTGAGGAGCAGCCATTACAAGTAACATTTTACTGGCCATCAACTACACAGATTATCTAAGATTTTCAGGCAATTAGATGATTAGCAAGTAAAGGGAAAAACCTAACCCAAATAGGATTTCCAAAAACTTATTAAGCCTAAGGTGAATCAACCTACAACCTCAGACCATTAGTCCCATATAACAAAACATGTTCCAAATTAAGGAGAGGGGTATCCATCACTAATATTATATGGTAATATTTATTAGTGTTTGTTTATGTATTGATTGCATCAATATTATATGTAATATTTTACTATACATATAGTTTATTAAATATAAGAAGGTATAATTTTTTTAATATAACTTTATTTTTAAGCCAATTTTATTTTACATTATGTGCATTATGGGCTTTTTCCAACTTCTGACTGATTTACTGGTAAAAATGCTGTTATGTACATTATTTTGGGCATGAAGTTTTAATAAATAAATAATATCAAATTCTCATCATCTGGATAACAACTAGTGACAACCTTATTTTATGAATGAAAAAGTTTAAATACTGAAGTATAATTCATGTATACTTCTGTAATGTGCATATTAACTTTACTTGCTGCCTGTTTTAGAGAATATGTACATTTTAATAGCATAATAATGAATTTATCAGTCATCACACTTACCCAAAACTTTTTACATGTGTTATAGTTATCGAAATAGGCTTCACACTTGTCCTGATTATATCCATTTTTATTGAGGCATTCGTATGATTGATTTTGTTCCTTAAAAGAAATTAATTATATAATTTAAAATTAAGGTATATTCGATAAAATATATTCATAAATGTATAAATAATATAAACCTTCAAACAAGGATTTATGCGAGCAGCTGCATCAGCGTTATTTAATTTTGTCATTTTTTATAATAATTTTTATTCAATATTTTTTTATTTTGTAACATGTATGACACTGACAACTAATGTCAGATTGACAAATGTTATTATTTCCACATTACCACCATCCCTTTCCCTGTTCTAAAGGAGATTATAAAAAAAATGGTGCATATTTATTTTAGCTTTTTAATTAAAAAAAATACTATGTAGATACAAAGTTCACACGTATGAAGCAAAATCTCTTTTCTAGTTTAGAACACCTACAATGCTGAGACCAATTATTTATATGATGTATTTAATAAATTAGTCAATAATCATCCTTTTTATTATTATCAATGGCATAAACCGATTATGTGCTAAATGACTAGTATACGTAAATATTAAAATGTGAGCAGTATTTTTATAAAGTTTGACTTTATAATTTTAAAAAATAAATCCATAATGCGTTTGACGAAACGTTAAAGAATTCGTTTTCATCGTGTCTTTAATATCACCAATAGAAAAGTAGATTCATCAAAATACGCCCTCGCGATTGGCTATGGATTACTAATACTACAAGCAATTTGTAAACGAAACAGTACCTAATAAAATTACGACGCGAGAGTTAAGAGTGTATGGAACAGCCTAATTATTTGAAAACTTTTTTATAATTTACGATGTTTTATCACTAATCAAGTGCCTAAATGTTTTAAATATAGTTTTTTTGGATTTAGTGTTAGTGTAATTAATGCTTTCGAGATGTCGAAGAACAAAATTGCTGCTCGTATCGACAGCCAAAGTGTTGAAGTTAAAACCAAGGTATGTTGGAGCAAATTTCTAATTTTCTGACTACCAAATGCAAAAAGTTATTTAATAAGATTTCCTTAAATCTGGCAAAATGTTTAGTAAAATATAACATTAATTACGTTGAATGAACAGAAGAGTAAAGGAAAACCATTACTTTATTAACTGTTCTAAACTTTAAATCAAACTTTTTGTTTATTAATTTAACTGTGTTAATCATTTTATTGTAGAACAAAAGTGATAATATTTACAAACTAACAAACGTTTAACACCTGTTTGATTCTATTGCATTTATATATCTTTATATTTTGGAAATATATAAATATATGTCAGGTAGTGAGATAGTGTTACTATTGTTGAAAAGGTAGGTTTATTAGTATTTGTCATATGTCAAACACCTTTTATAAGTTTACTGAAATATTTACCTGTATTGTTTACATACAATACACCTGTCCCATATAGGTATTATGATATCGGTCAATGAAAATGGCTGTTTCATTTGTCTTCATAAAAACAATAATTTTTAGAACAATAGCATTTCCTTGGCAAGAATTCGTGGGTTTCAAAGTGCATGTGTGCTCACAATTACTGTTATAAGATCCTGATCAGTTCAATCATTTGGTCATTATGATCAATTATTATTAACATTTGGATGAAATGTTGTTTAATTAAAAATGGTATTTATTATTATAATAATAGCAATCAAAATCGGTCTGTCTTCCTCTTAATCAAATAAGCTTTAATATAGTCATATTAAAAAAGAAACAAGAATGTTTGTAATATTTTGTTAATACTCTTTATACAGCTGTGCAATATATTTTATAATAGCTGTGGAATATTGGGTGGTGTGATTGAGTCCTATTTTCCAACATGCGGGGTGATCAGTGACTTGTTAACAATATTAAAGAAAAGCAGTCGCTACTCAATTGTCAATATAGTTTAATAATAAAATTGGGGACATAGTTTTTGAACCAAATTTTATAATACATAAATGAAGCGTTGCCTTTTTCTATACAGTAGGAGCAAATTAAAGTTCAAATCCAGCAGCACTGGAATTACAATTTTAAGAGCAAATTTATGACTTGTAATAAAAATAGTTGTAAGACATGTGAAGTTCTCCAATCTGCACTTGAGCATGGAGCCATGTTATGGAGGTGCAGAGTAAACTATACCCATTGCCCAGCCATGATAGAATCAGACTGTTACTTTTCAACCGAATTAAAAAAGGAAAGGGTTCTCAAATCAACTGTATGTTTTAGTGGATTGCATAACTTATGAACCAATTTCTATAATTCAGCTTTTAGTTGAATGGAGTATAGTTACAAGGTGTTCCTGTATAATTTTCGTGAAAATCAGTCCAACAGCTTTTTTTAAATCAAAATACCAAAAAACTTATAGGCTTTTGAAGTCAATTTCGCTGTTTTCGGTAGACAAAAATTATCATCTTTCATAGAAAATCCTAGTCTTCTTCCAAGGCAGATGTAACAAAGATAAATAGCATCAGATAAATAGTAATAAAAAGTATATAAATATTTGGTAATATTAACTCTAAGCTAAATTAGTAAACCATTATACAATTAATAATTAGCTGCAGTATGCCTCCACCATATAAAAAAAATGCCAGTGTAAGGTCATCAACCTAAGCTAGAACAATAGCTTGCTTTGCCACTAAACTTGGTGTTTTTATTTAGGCTTTTAAAACAATAGAATTTTCAATGAATATCTACACTACTAATTAACATTGCTATGGAGCTTGGACTATTTTTTTTTATGATTACAATTAATGTAAAAAAAGAATAAGACTATTTTGTACTTAGTTTTTCTTACTGCAAAGGAAGACTGTTTTTACTTAGAAATAGGAGAAAATGTGATAAAACCTACAAATAATGTTTGGCATCATTAACACATTTTGTGTGAAAATAAATAAACATTTTTTTAATGTAATTAACAAGTTTCCAGCTTACTTAAAAATCTTTTTTAAAATGAAATATATAAGCTACTTTGGTGCATTAGTGATGTCTTAAGTGTGACCATGAAATATAAAACCAATGATGAAGTAAATTTAAAAATTTTGTAGTGGAGACTTAGGTTTTTCTCTTATAAATGGTTGTCTTGACTAATGAGATGAATAGAAGCTTATATTTCCATATTTCTTTAAATAGGCTTTTGTTAAATGTAGGCCAAGAGTTAAAAAAGAAGTAGAAATTAAATTATATAACATATTAAGCTGTGACATATTGAAATCTGTTGTATACAATATGTAGTGAAGCTAATTGAATTTTTAAAGGCAACCCGCCTGCATCGTAATGGTATATGCCTTTGGTTTGGAATGCTGGAATCATAAGGGACAATAATATTAATGTTACCTTCTGGGACCAGAGTGAAATGGGTTGATCATTGAATTGTTCTAATCCTAACATTAAATGCGTAAGAAGTTAGTCCTGCATTTATTTTTCCCGTATTAGTTATTCATCCAATGAGGCTATGAGAGAAAAGGAAGAATGGAACTCAGTGTGCATAGACTTGTGTATTAAAACATCTCCCACATTGTGGATGGCTCCCGTAATGGAGATTTATAATTTGTGTGAAATTTTTTCACTCAATATCAAGTGAATTTATTATTATAATTGGCCCAAAATATAAGAAGTATATTATAAAATATCGACATAATCACTTGAATATTTATTTTAAGTAAGTTTCATTCAGTACAGCATAATTTTCTTCATACAACTCTTGCGAGAAGTCTCAACTCAAGTCAGTACTCTTCCTTAAAAGCCAACATAAAATAAAGTATGCATAAATTTTGGGATGGCCGGAAGACCATTCCCAACCTCATATTTTCCACTTATAACTTTATTTTCATATCCACAACACAGTGACCTGCTTTATCTAATTTCTACAACACACTGGCAATTTGAATGTTGTGTGGTGTGTCTGCCAATTTATTATCCTTTCCCTAAATAAAAAAAAAATATATATTTTACACTTATTAAAGATTGTGAGCCCAGTTCTTTGTATGCCATAGGTGCATGAGTCACTTTCAATACTTTAAGATGTTATATGTAGGGACCATATAAGCAGAATAAAAATATTATTAAAACTAATATTCATTTATCACTGAGTAAACATAAACCAAAGTGAAAAAATAATTGTAATGGTAGGTGTAATTTATGTTTACCTTAACAGACATTGCATGGCTGGGGTGAGACGGAAGGTGGAGAAGGGAGGTCAATGAACTCGTGCACACCAGCTGATCACAGCTACCATACTTTATTAATTTATGGGAAAATTAGGGCTCAAACTATGCCCCTTATTTTAAGTTTGATCAAAGACATGACAAAGTTGGGTCCAAATTGTTAATCATTTAAGAAACTCCAAACATATTTAAAACTAATTATCCTCATTTATTACTATAAAATTTACTGTTTTTTTCTAAGTATTAGTATATTTATATCTCATCTTATCACTAAAGAGAAAATCACTAAATCTTAATTTTTAAAATAGGTCACTTAATAAACAGGATAAAACATGTGTTTTATTATTAAATGATAATACAAGTAAAGGACACAAAAACAAAGAGCCTTAAGGACAGGACCTAAATTGAACTTACAGATTCAAAATTAATAAATTTTAATCTAGGCAGTCTTAGGGAAAGTCAGTAATAATTTGAATAAAATTTTTGATTGATGTTTATAGACATAGTAAAAATATTTAATTGTATCCATTTAGCTTAGTCCAATTTGATTACTATGTGCACTGTTGAATCAAAATTATTTTCACTTAATTGCGTTAATAATATTAAAGAAGAATGCTCGATACTCGATTGCCATCATATTTATGTAATAAAATTAGTTGATTAGGCGCGGTGCCAGATCAGATAAACGCATGGCAGTTCACCAACATAATTAATTTATTTAACTTTAGATTATGTTTAGTCAGTGGTAAATCAATATTTATTTTTAAAAATATTTTTATTCTTCATACTCTGTCTATATACCTATATAGAAGATTTCATATTGTGCTGGTTGGTGGTATGGTCACTGTACATAATTCTTCCTTCAGAATTATCTTTAGAAAACTCGTGCTTTTGTACTTTTATGTATAAGCATTTATCTAGTGAACACAGGAACACAATATTTATCATTTTGCACAATACAGAACACCTATTAAACAAGTACACACGTAAATTTTGTTATAATGATAAGAAAAGTCCTTGCATTGCCAATAATAAATTTTAATAAATATATGAGATTATGTATTTTGACATGTATATATAAAAATTTTTTTATGTATACATATTATATTTTTCCATTTATGTTTAGAAGTCCCAGTCAAATGAAAGAAAAAAATATTTTGAACTCTTTAGAATTGAATAATTTCAAAAGTAATAATTAAAAATTTTTATTTTTATTTAAATATTAAAACAAGTTGTTTCAGGACATGCAGTTAACCAGTTTCATTTACTATTGGCTATTATTCTTGTACCAATAATGTTTCCGGACAAATGTTTGTCAATAGAAAAGAACTTAGGTTCTTTTCTATTGACAATTATTATTGATTAAAGATACTATTTGTCTGAAGGAAAAGAAATATTTTAGACACTAATATTATAAATAGGCCTTATTGGTATAAACGAATGTGATGTGTGGTGCAAAAAGAAAACTGACCTATTAACAAAAATTGTCATTCACATATACTAATTTTTTAACCATCTTCAAAGAATAGAGAAACTTCTCAATTTGATTTATTTTTTTTTATGATTGTGAACCGATTATTCGCAATGCCTGGACTAAGTTAGAAAATAGTCTTTATATGAAAAAGTACCTCGTCTTCCCATGTGGTCCAAAAAAATTTTCACAAAAATCGCATAATTAGGTTGTTTTTTAAATCAGAATAATGGAAAAACGATATCAGGTGGTTGTTTTTTTTCTGTCAAAATTAATTTAGTTAATTTTTTGGATTAAGTACTTTGTTTTATAAACCAAAATAACGGGAGAAACATGTTCTCCAAAGTACAATTTCAAGGCGTTTGAAGTCGGTTTTTGTGATTTTCTGTGAAAATAATCTCGTTAATTATAGTTTAAATGATACTGGCAAGGACTCGAAGGCCCCTAATTTTATCTTTTAAGCTAACATTGATAAGATAAAATACGGCGAACTAAAAAGTAAGTTTCGAGCGAAGTAAAGGAAATGTGACTAGAGCGTGTTATTTTTATTAAGACTTACGCGAATATTCGACATTTTAAATTAAACAACTCGACGGGTTTTATCGCGGTTTATATTTAATTTTATAAGCCGACGTTTTGAACCCTTCACAGCGTTCATGGTCACGGGTAGGACTAAGGTGTTTGATGTTCTGATGTCGCTTGTCAAACCTGTATACCTTCAGCTTGAATTTTAATTTTTGGTCCAATGTACGCAGTGAATACCTATGGTATGTTTAGGTCTTGCAGTGTTTATAAAATCCATAAAGTTGTTTAATTTAAAATAAGCGTTTTACTTGATTTTGCTTGATATTTATAAAAAGGAATTGCTATTTTCATTCACACCGTAAATATATATTATTTGTATGCTTTCTGTTTTAGTAAAGTAATAGCCTATTTTGAATTGTCCCACAGCTGGGCAAAGGCCTCCTTTAGACAGAGTATAGGGCATATTCCACCACGCGGCCCAAGTGCGGATTGGCAGACTTAACATGTCTCAGAAATATTATTTCTTAGATATGCAGGTGTTCTCATGATGTTTTCTTTCACCGCTGACCACGTGGTAAATCAGCACTTAAAATTGCAATTAGAAAATTAACAATCTCATTGGTGCCAGCACCGGGGATCGAACTCAGGTTCGCCTAGAGTAAACAAAATCCGGTCATTGAGCTACCATAGCTACGTCGATATTTGTGACTGATTGTCAAACGGATTCAATTACCTCTCCGTTGTATGCATTTAAAGAAAAAAATTTAATTTTTCACGTGACTTTGTCATTACACGGTTTAATTTATCTCAAAAATGGATGACACTGTACACCTGATCTCTGATTCTAAAATACCTGGCATAAATATTTTGGTTACTGATCGAATCCTTTTCTATCCGTTAAACAACATTAAAATCCTTTTAGTATAGTATCTATCCTAGTTTTTAACCTATATTAGTTAAAGGCAGAAGAGATCCACTCTCATCTCTCATCTCTCACTGTCTCTAACTCTATCTCCTCCTTAACACCCCCTTACTATAAAAACCGTTCCATAATTTATATAGTCTAACCTTAGTTTAATTACATGTTATATAATTAAATACATATCAGAAAATCTACATAATTTCACAAATAGTGAGTAGAGCATAACATCTTTGCACAGCTTCTGCGCTTCGACGCTACGAGTGCGCTCGCCCGGGGAAGTACCTCCGCCCTGTATAAAGACGGCATAAAATAAAGTATGCATGACTTTTGGGAATGCCGGATGGCCATGTCTACCCTTTTCGTTTCCCACTCCTTTTCCCCAAATCCTGAATCCCTACCTTATCCTATCTAATAAACCTATTATATGCAATTTTCGAGGTTGGCAACGCACTCGCGCCTCTCCGGATGTGTTTATGGGCGACGAGATCTCTTACCATCAGGCGCTCTCTTCTCGCATCTCTTCCCACTCCTTTCACCTCCGAATCCTTAATCCCAACCCATAAACCTATTCTATCTATGGTTATTTTCCAGTGTGTGCACTAGAACATCGCAAAAAATATAAACATCCAAATTTAGAACCTCCTTATAGGAAGTCGGTTAATAAGTAGCAGGATCTCAATTCGTTGGAATCCTTTTTTTATATTTTCATGTATATTCTGTGGATCTGATGATGGGATCCTGGATAAACCAATGTGGGTTTTTTTATCATAAATGTCAGTTTTTTTTGGGTAAAACAAAATGTGTTGAAACTCGAGCACTGGGAGATCTCTCGTATTAACTATTGCGATAAAACCCTTAAAATATTTTTATTTAAATTTTGCTT
>JAOCPS010356720.1:0-12533 GCA_025505425.1 Graphium colonna | reverse complement strand
CAAATGTATAAATAACCATGATGCATTAAAAATTACTTTTATGGTCTTAACAGTAGAAGTTACCCGTATTAAATTAAGAAATTTTTAATAACTTTATTATTTTTCTTAGTTTCTAGTCGTCGACTATCCTTGCAATAAAAAGAGTTTATAAATGTATTTTAACGGAATTTATAATTTATTTTTATTATATTATGTGCTCTTACTATGGCATGTTATGCTTTGCATGACATACTTTTCAAATAAGCGTCCATAGCTAACTGCGCGTATAATCAACCTAACTTTAAGTTAGCCCTTTATTTGATTATTGAATCGGGTACCCAAAATCGATTATTGACGAATAAAGTAATTTGCTACGCAAAGTAAAATTTCAGTGAAAAAGCCTTTAGTTTCAGTCACTACACTATTTAATGACTACAGCAACATATTATCGATGGACTAAACTATGACAAATTATGTTTCTGTAATAAAACTAGGGGCATCATTTTCGACAAAATGTTCCAATAAATAAATGCGCAGGTAATAAAAGCATGGTAGCAAAGCTCGGCGCCTGATTGGCAGTATGCTTGTCCTAGCCCGCTGATTCCCCAATGCCCTTGCACTTTCCCCCTGAAACCGGATGCATAGTGTCAGCTAGGATAAACTTGCGCTGCGTCATTTATAATTTGTTAAAACTTATTTTTTTTTCTTCATGTATGATTCCCACGTATATTCATCAGTCATCCTATATAATATTTCCCTATTCGTCGCCCAATATCAAGATGGGATGATACCGTAATAAATATTGCTAGTTCAAAATGGATACAACTGCTACAAGACAGGGCAAAATTGAAGTACTTGGAGAACACTTTCACCGGTAATGCGGAGTTTTTTTTTTTATGGAAGAACCGAAAATGTTAGATATAAGTTGTTTATAGTTTCATGTTTTACTTCTCCAATTAATTATTTGAATATAGTTCTTTTTGGAACAGTTAATAAAAGCAAACGATAACTACTAACACAAAAAGACACTACTAAAAGCGACAGCATGTAATGACTAACGGCAAGAAATAAAAGTCTAATTAACTAGCTTTTTAGCTAAAATGTTTAGAGTAGTATCCTGAAAAAAGATTTTCAAACAAAATGGATAAACAGTGTTACTATTTTATGATTTAGTAAGCAAGTAATAATAATATATGCGTTCATAAAAACACGTCCGCTTTAACTAATGTATATTAAATCCTTTCCAAAAGTAAGTATGCATGCTTCAAATTATGAATATTTCATTTCGAGAATTTTAAAACGTGCTAAAATATTAAATTTAAGTCGTCGTTATGAACTCTCTGGGAAATTATGGTTCATAAGTTAAAGAGTAATTTTAGCTTTAATTTAGTATATCTCAAATATTTAATAGAGTACTCAACAAAATAACAATTTTATACATTAATATTGTGGCAGCCTGGTTTTAATATGTTTATTTCACTTTTATTTTAATTTTAGAGCAATAAGTTAAAATGAAAAATTGAGGTAAGCAACCTCTGTCAAATTGAAGTTAACTAAAAAAATTATGTTGAAATGTACGCAAAATTAAAATAAAACATAAATATGCAGACATTATCACAGCATGTGTAACTATTTCATTACACTGGTGTTTGAAATGACACTAAAACCAGCCGATAGTTGATATTCCATGTAATTTTTTTGTCTATACCCTTTTCTGGATCGTGTAAAAAGCTAATATTAAAAAATTTTCTTGTTACGTACCCACCAGATAATAAAACAAATACGGTAACAAAGATGCAAATGTCCACAACTATAATATTGTCATATATTACGGATAGACTCACTTATGACTAATTTACGTTTCTTTCATTTCATACACGCAAATAGGAATAAGAACGAAACATTTGCATTTGGTTATCATATAATAAATATTTTTTTTATATTAATCTATTAAAATTGTTTAATGACCCCAGACAGGCGACCCTCTAGTGAATTTAATACACAAAAAATATCTAAAATATTATTTTTTTAAAACAAAGATTGTATTGTCATACGTACAGTTATATACAAATACGGAAAAAAATCATTTAAATGTTCTACAAACATAAAGCTTGACCACCTGACAATGCATAAAAAGTTAAATTGTGCGTTTTATTTTTCATTAAGAAAATAGACA
The DNA here is from genome assembly GCA_025505425.1 of Graphium colonna. Classification (NCBI taxonomy): domain Eukaryota; kingdom Metazoa; phylum Arthropoda; class Insecta; order Lepidoptera; family Papilionidae; genus Graphium; species Graphium colonna. Next base: position 10,378 of record JAOCPS010356720.1, on the reverse strand, counting down.
TTATCGTGCAAACATGTTACAGTTGATGTAATAGAAAACGTAAGTTTATCAAAACCTCTCAAATCTAGAAATCCAAATTTTTCGTTAAAATAATCACAGAATCATAAATAAGATAAGATTTAAATTTAAAGAGAAGTTAATTTTACATGTAACGTAAAACAAGTATTATTTTTATGGTTTACTGAAGAAACAGAACCATTTCAAACACCTTTGCCAATTTTTAAAAAGAATTTTGAAGTTCATAAGTGCATACTTTTGGATGAATAAAAATAAAATCGATTCATAAATGACGAAGTTTTAAGGCAATACACAAAAATCAAATGAATTAAAATCCTGCATTTAATTTGTGACAAAGTAATCTAAACAAGAAAAAAGTCAGCTAGTGTTTTATTTCAATACATTTGTACTATGAATTCGTATTCTGACAACAGGTAGTTGTTATACTCGATTGATTTATGATAAACAACCCATTTGTGCAAAACAAACGTTCTTCGCAAATATGCAAACAGTAAAATATATTTTATTTCTATTATATTTGTCTTTCCTCAATAAAATAAAAAAAACTTAGGAGCAATTAAAATTTAATTTTATAAATTTCGGCGCAAGTTAATAGCGTAGTTTTTATTTCTGCATTTTGATTTTTTTTTCATAAGTGTACTTAAAACCAATTAATCTGTGAACGATCTTAATAAAAAAATGGTGACGGAAAAATGCTTTCAAGTTTCTATTTATTTTTAGGTTTTCAGCTGTAAAGTTTATCTTATCTTATTTTACTGTCAACGCTCTCTCTGCAAAATTAATTTAAAAATTTCATGAGGAGTTTTAGTAAATCCATTAGTTACAAAAACTATTTTCAAAAGCTGTGTAGATTTCTGTTAGTTAAGGCAATGCGTTTATAATCAATTTTTAATAAGAAAATTTTGGTTTTGTAATATTTCTCCCGCTTTTAGGAAATAAATCTTTTTTTACACGTCATTACAATCAGACAATTTGAGATTGGCGTATTTAAATAAATAAAAAGTTGAGCTCTTGGTAAAAAAAATTAAATGATAATAAGTAAGAAGTACTGAAATTTACTAATCAATCTTTTGGGGTGGACGGTAAAATGTTATCTACTAGTATTCGTGAATGGGTACAAATACAACATTTTATTGAGATTTAGATAAAAATAAGACAAGGCTGATATAATACAAGGCTAATACGTTTTGAATTGTTACTTTGAGTTATAAATGGGTTATAAAATGAAAGGGATAACAATGTAGATTATATTATTACACATCCTTTAAATAACACTATAAAGCATTAAGAAAATAAGTAACATCGATCAATATTATTCTCTTATCTTTTATGTAAATTAAATTTGTGGATCTGTTCCCAAATTATAAATTGTAGTTTTTAGCTAAATGCATTTAGAATTATTAGGATTACCAAGAATTTATGTTTTACATGTCTCTTCGTGTATGTTCGTTTGAGTCAACTAATATCTGAAACATGGGACCTCAGCTTTCAGTACTTCTATGTTAATTTCAGGCTTAAACTTCTACGCTTTTCTAACGAAAAGCGTCTTAACGGACATGTGGACATGCAGGCAAAAGAATGATCTTATAAGGGTTCCCATTTTCCTATAATGGAAAGGAAACCTAAAAATTATGATAATAATTGTAAAATTATTTTAAAGTGCAAGCGATTTTTTGCGGTTTTAGTTTTAAATATAACCTTGCGACGATTTGTATGCATTATTATATGTACAGACGTTAAAAAGTCAGTACCAAAGTAAAGTATAACAAGTCATTGAACTTATAGTATTGCTTCGAATTCTTTGTGATAAATTGGTATATGTTTTACTCGTGTTATTTTAATCTTAATTTAAACTCAGCTTTACTTTAATTAATGAGATTCGATACTTGGAACCTTATCACATTTATTCCCATAAGCTTTCTATTGAAAATGTTCGTCAAGTATACGCAGTAAGCTGGTATTACACGCATTGTAATTTAAATATTTATAGATTTAAAATGAATGGACAGACAGAGTATATACATTTAACGTTTTTTTATAAGTTTTAAATAAAAGTTTGAAATGTTATGAATATATTTTTAGTATTTTAACTCCTGTGTGATTGTATGCTTGAGAAATATATTTATTAAATACATATAAATTAATACGATAAAATATAACGTTAATCTGTGAGCGAGATTCGCGCACGAATAGTTCGGCATCCTTTTTTCAGTTTTTTGTAGGAGAGTCTCCTTTAATTTTCACTTTACTTTAATTGTTTTTTGATATAGCAGCAACAAAATACATATTCTGATATAGATTCTACTGTCTACCTATTAAATATAATGGGATATACACTCACTTACAAACAGACTTACCGAGTACGAAGCTCTAAAATTAAGTCAAACATAAGTCAGCTAAGTGGTAATAACATTAAAAAAAACATTGTATAGAAAATATTGACAAATGAACAGAGGGTCCACCAGAAGTTAGGCGAAGCCGTCGACCATAGATACACAAACTCCAAAGAGTTCAGGTTTTTATTTTGTTAGCTTAGAATAAAAGATTAGGAATTATAAATCAGTGGGAGAATTTACGAACACGCCAGCTTATTTTTCATTTAAGACAGTGGTTCCACAATAACCATCAGCAACTGAGAGCTGTATAAAATATATTGAGCCCTACTATCAAAAAAAAAATCGAAGACGTCGTTCATCATTGGAATTTATGAATATATTTATGATAGTGATAATTCAACATAAGTGGAATCACGTAATATTACATAACATATTCTTATCCTATTTATAGAAACAACTTTCTGCATTATAAAACTGAAAATCATTTAGAAAGCTTTATTTTTTTGAAAGTATTTCTTATATATAGTGCGTAAACTAAGATTTATAAGTATGGTAATAATATGTTATTTAATAGTTAAGTATATGTTTTTAAATACTCAACACTAAGCGTAATCGTTTTCAGGCTATTTATTTAATTTCTATTTCAACGCATTTGTAGTACAAACATAGACTTTTGTAATTCATCAATCATTGTAAATAGGAATTTATACAAAGAACTGCTCCCTATTCTTAAAGTAATATAATTTATCAAAATACAGAAATTAAATAAGGTTGCAAAATGATTTTTGTACAAACGAGTTCTATGTAATGTAGAAACATGTATTGAAAATCATTTTATTCTGTAAAATTAGTGGTAGCATACTTGACTGTCAATAAGTAAATGTTATCACTTCAATATTGAATAAAGAAATTTTAATGTTGAATTCTGTTCCAATTTGCCTTCGTATGTGAACTAACAAAAGTATAAAATGTCTCAAAATCAAAAATGTGATTTATCTAGATGCCAATATGGATAAAGCATTTTGCTTGATATATTTATTGTAATGATTTTTATCTCATATAAAGTCTCAATTTAGCAAACTGAATAATAACGTGAGGATTTTTGGTAATAATAATATTTTTTTATCAACAATCCTTTCCATATTCTCGTTTTTTTTTCAAGAATTTTTATATTGGCAACAGTTATTTTGCAACTTCACCTTGGTGGTTGCAGTTCACTACCGGTATGATTTCGAAGATATTTCTTGCCGCACACGAGTCCCCTGTTAAATCAGTTGTTGGCAAAGTTATCTAAACTTAAATATTAACAAATGGCTTTGTGGCCTGGCAAGACAACAAACCTTTTCTCTAGTATTAAATGTTTTTAACACTGTTTCTAAGGCATCTATTTGATTTGAAACAAACTTTAATCCTTTTATAATGTTTTGTTAAAAAATGTCCCTTTACGTCTCACGGACACAGTTTTATCCACAACAAAGAGCCTATTCCATCGCTTTCTTATCGTGACGACATTTATATAAATAAAGTGCTAACGCTAAATTTACATCATTCATGACATCAAGACATAATTATTTACTTTGTGTTTAATCCTAAACGAAGACGCAGTACCACCATTTGGGCATGAAGATAATGATATTCATTAACAATTTTACGTTCATTGAAAATAACACGTCTACTCCATAATTTTATATGAAAATTATAACGAGGGGAATCAATCGTGTCTTGTATTAGCTACATTATTTAATGATATACAATAGTCCTTTAATAAATATTATAATTTATTATGTTACCTTTACATAGGAACTTAAAGTTAAATTTAAATTTGAATTAACAAATTAAGTTAATATTCTGATTTTAAATGATCAAAATAACGCTTATTTTTTTCTCAAATTGCCGAAACAATTGAAATTAAAAATATTATACTACATATTTCATCAAATCGTTTTTAACAATGTATTAACAACCTGGAATCATATTTATGTAGTGTATATATAGATAGGACACTAGATTAGTACCGACAGTATCGTTAATACCGAGTAGTATCAACTTAAAGGATGCGCATCACTAGAAGGAATACACGAAGAGCAAAGAAGCCGAGTATCACAATACTTTGGATATTTTTCTTCTTGATGTGTTAAATATATTTTCACTAAAACATATTTTATATTCGGTAAAACCGTTTCTCATTTCATAACTTTTTGGTAAATGTTTCATCAGAAAATTAATTATAAGTTGCAAAGTGGTTTTTACTTATGAATTGCTAAGAAAAATATAAAATAGTTAAAAGCCGTAGTATGCTTCGTAATTGTAAATATTTATAACAGCGTAAAATACATGGCCAACGTCGCGAGCAAAGATTAAAGTACATAGAAAAAACATTTTTATTCTTATTGCTCTTGATCATTTAAACAATTATTAGTATGGTATCTGCCTAGATACTTGTACGAAATCAAATATTACAATTATCCTTTTGATTAATTGAGAATTCTATATTTCACCAACATTTACCAATCTTTTTTAATTATAAAGTAAATACATCTGAATTGAGAACTTGTTCCTTTATGAAGTCTGTTACAAAATGAAGTAAAATTTGAGTGACTGTTATGTGGTTAAAATATAAAATAAATTTATATTTCTTCAATTATAGTCCAGAAACAGCAGCCAGTTATTAAAAAATGTACACACGTCGAATATAAGTGATTCATCCTTACAATCATATCAAAATAGTTTTAATTTTTTTTACGAATAATTCCATAGTTAATAAGAAACCTGTTGAGGTTTAGACAATATTGCAAAGCTCTGCAAACTAGAGAAATATTAATTTTTACGATGAAATATTGATTCAGATATCTCGAGTTAAGTTATTTTGCTGTAATGGAATTTGCCTACCAAAGTTTTGTCATTTTTCATTTATTAATAAGTTATTGAGAAGTACATGTATATTGAGCCGTGGTGGATCAATGCCCGGGCACTCACCTTTGATTCTGTTTACTCGAGGTGAACTTGCGTTTGAATCCCGATGCAGGCACTAATGAAATTGTAAAATACTAGAAATACGGATTAACGGATAACTTCTAGCTTTTATTTACAAAAGACTCTCGCTAAATCTGTCCATGGGAACTTCTGTACGCCATCTTTACCATCCATGCACAGCGGGGATCGCTGGCCCATACCGCTAAAGAGAAAGCCGATTTTTGCACTCTTCTTGCGTCGAACTCGACTTTGGATGATAGGGGGAACACACCGCCGACCATCCCGCGGTGTGAATACTCCATGCCTTAAGTACGCTTTCACTTGAAAGCAGTGCGTAAAGCGCTTTTCTCCCTTGATGTCCATAGGTCGAGTGGGCCCGACGGAATTCCCGCTATTGTGCTTAGGACGTGTGCTCCAGATTTGGCACCGGTTTTAACGCGTCTTTTTCGGCACTCTTATACCTTAGGCGTTGTTCCGTCATCTTCAAAACCAGCTTTAGTGCAACCGATCCCAAAAACGGCTATCGCTAGGATCCGTCCAACTTGAGGCCGATTGCCATTACATCTTTGTTTTCAAAACTTATGGAGTCAACTATTAACACCCAACTCCTCAAGTATCTAGAGGATTGCCAGCTGATCAATGACCGCCAGTACGGTTTCCGCAAAAATTGATCAGTTGGTTGTGACCTATGTGTTAAAAATGACCCAGTTCTTTCCTTGATTCCCTGGCCTTGAGGAAAGGGGTTGTTTCTCTCAGCATTTTCTTTCGCATGTACCACGGGAAGTGTTCTGAGGAATTGTTCGGAATAATACCTACTGCTGAGTTTGTACAGCGTACAACGCGACATACCACCAATTACCATTGATATCACCTTGATGGTTGGATGGGTCCACTACTGTAAGATTCCGCCGTCACTTTCTGACACGTACGACACTTTTGTTGAATCTACTTTAGACAGCGGTATTTCCGGACCGATACAACTAAGTACCTTCAAGAATTGAGAGAGAGAGGCTTTTCTTACCTCAAAGGCCGGCAACTCTCTTGCAACTCTTCTGGTGTTGCGAGAGTTTGTGGGCGGCGGTAATCACTAACCGCCAGGTGAGCCGCTCGCTCGTTTGCCTCCCTCTCTCTTTAAAAAAAACTCCAAGTGGATGGCACACCTTTATAGAAAACTTAGATAAATCACTTAATCCCATTTGTTGTTGAATGTTTCTAAAATCAACTAAATTACTAACTAACAACAGTCTTCTTTTTCTCTTTCAGGTAAACCAGAAACAATACGGCTTTTTTACGGTTCTTCATCTCCAGATCAACGACCTGCATTGCGCAAGTATGAATTTGTTGCCGCAGCTGGGTCAGTTTATCAAAAATGATCTCCCTGAAACTGCAAAGTTCTTCTGCAATTATTAGCCATTGTCTTTAGATGAGCCGGCGTTGGTAATTTACGCTTGTAGACCATCAAATTTTTTGACAATATTTTTTTCAATTTTATTTCAGGTGGTACAGCATCATTTCACAGCTTTTGCTGCATTTTTACGGCCACGCTCGTCGGGGAAAATACCAACACCTTTTATGAAGTCGGCTTTAAATAAAGTATGCATGAGTTTTAGGGATGCCGGATGGCAATGTCTTACCTTTTCTTTCCTCACTCCTATCCCCTCTAAATCCCTTATCCTGATCCATCCTATCCAATAAAGTTATTACATCCAATTTCCCAGGTTGACAACGCACTCGCAACTCTCCAGATATTGCGTGTGTCCATTGGCGATGGGATCACTTACCATCAGGTGAACCGTCTACACGTTTGTCTTCCTTTCCATAAAAAAAAGGTCTGTGCTGTGTCAAAATTATGTGAGACATTTGACATATTGATCGAAATTTCTGTAATTAAAATACAATAGTGTATTTTAGGATGAGCAGGATGAGCAGGTGGCGTAATTTACGTTGAATGAAGTTTACATAAAGTGTGTTGTTGACGTGAGTAACCATTATTCTCTATTTCTATTATGTAGGACAACGCTAAAGAATCATTTTATACTAAAATTTAGCTGTATATAACGCCACAATTGCATTAATTAAGAAATAAATGTATAGATGTTAACCGCCGAAAAAACAGTTTTTCTCCCTTTCTATAAAAAAACATTCAGCACCCGGTGCTGCTCATCCCAGGCTAGGCATTCCTGCAGTGTGTGCCAGGGTTTTAGGGTGTGTTCTAGGCACATACGTCGTGATGGTGGTACTCCGCTGTTGGTTCCTTCCCCGCTAACTAGTGCAGGTACCTCCCAAAACTGCAATAACTTGAGAGGAACTGCGATGCTTAGAAGAACAGGGTGTTATGCCACCGCTCCAACCACCTGCTGAGAACAGGAGGTATGGCCTCACCACTAGGGTGCTAATCAAACCAAGAATCAACAACACAAATTAGTTGTCGCCCACCATGGGAGTTATTAATTTTTTTTCAAGTTGAGGAAAGTTTTCATTGTTGTGTTGATCATTTCAGGTTTTAAGGCTTATAGAAAATACATTGATAAAAACTTTTACAGTCACATAGTTGGTAAACATAACGACAAATTAAAAATATTTATATTATATAAAATATTTAGTTTAATAAGTTATTTTTAGTTTAATAGTTTAGTTTTTAGTTTAATAAGTTGTTTAATTTGTTTAATAACAATAATGTATTCCATGTAACACTATTTGATGAATATAGATAGTATATTTATCGGAGACTATAATTAAAACTATTAAGCAAAATGAAAGTAATACCTTTCAATTCAAAATAAATGTGTAGAATGGGCTTAGAATAAGTAAATGGATGGTCAGCTCTAATGGCATTGACTTGCAAATGGTAACAAAAAGAAATGAATTACGGAAATATCTAATCAACTAAAAACTTTTACAGAGTTTGGTCATATCATTGTGTTACTTTTTTATTGCGAAATAATTTAAGTAATTATCGGTAATTAAATATATAAAATACGTTAAGAGAACTATTAAGACCATTATACGAAAATTCAGCTGACAAAAAAATTAAATCTGGTACAGGTAAAGTACATTAGTCGGAGGAGTGCAGAAAGCTTATATTTTTATATAAAATACATAAGAAATACATTAAATTAGTATAAATGCACTAACATTCCGTATTTTCATATTATATTTACATGACATGTAAACACCTGAATGTCCAACGATTTCTTAAAAAAAAATATGTGTAACTTTTAATTAATACCTTTAACTTTAACCATTACGGCACTTATAGTAATAATGTTAAAGAAAATAATTATATTAGATATAAAAAAAATCATTATATTAAAAGATATTTTTCTTGAAACCTTCTAATATTTTAATGAATTGTCTTTGAAAGACTGATAACTGTATTAAACTCACTTCTCCTGTTTTCTTAAAAAAGACTTAAAGTTTTTGCTTCTCATACAATACGATCAGAAGGCTATCATGATAATATAGATTTGTTCTCAAAGTTAAATAAGGTTATCTCCCTTTATTATTTCATTAATTCAAATTTAAATTCAAAATAATTTACATAACTTTATGGTGAAGTTATGGTGTTCATTATATAACACAACAGACAATAACTTTATTATCAAGAGATCTCAAGATTTAATTATCGCCTCTAACTCCACGCCTAACTCATCCACGCGGATAAGGTAAGCTACGGTAATATTAGATAGGTCTGAATACAATTCTAAAATAAACCAGCTATTATTAGATATCATGGCATACAGAAATATTAAATCAGGCTCTCCAACAATTTTTAGAAGTGAACTAGCGATTATCCTAAAAATAATCTCAGAAATTAACTTAACAAGTTTAAATCGTGAGCCTTAATGCCCTGAACCAATAAAATTCAAAAATAATGCATAAATTAAATGACAGTTACTACAGTACCGTTGGACACTCTCTCTTATAGGATGGCTCATTACCATGTAACAACATTCAAATCATTACAAGTACAAAGAAAGGCATACAATAAAGATTTATACCATTTGTAAAATTTTAATTGAAAGTAAAAGTGATTTGACAATATAGTCACACTGAGCGAACTGAACCGAATTTGTACTAAGACATACCGCGTTACTGACTTCCGGTCTTATTTTAAGAAGATCAATTGAAGAAGCGGTAGTGAAATGAATATTTAAATGATATAAGACAGGACAAAATTTCATAATAAAGGAACGAAGTATTATATAAATTTTATTTTGAAAAATACGCAGGTTTTAATCATTTCTACAAATCGAACATGGCTCTATAATTACGGACCTTTATAGACTTAAGGTATAGTAAACCAACTCGCTGTAAATGTTATAAATTTATAAAAAATGCCAATAAAAACTCTTAAATCATTTATGTGATCTTAGTTGCCTGGTGAATCAAAAGCATTTTATATATGGAAATGGTTTGATTCAATTATACAAAAATGACTGACACGTTCATTTTATTTTATGTCTGCCCAATTTATTTTGGTTTTAATACTTCAAATTTCGTATACGGACTTCCTTAACCCATTCCATTTATAGAAATCTGAATCCGTATTGGTTTTCATTAGTTCCAGTCCGAAGCTCAAAGGGCTCACGACTCGGAATAGCTAGTCTCTAGGATTACCGAGGAGAATTTGATTTATGAAATGCTATTACCCATGGAACTCTTTAAAGAGTGTCGCATTTTATTTCCTTTTGGTTTTTGTTATAGACCGTAATGATTATTTTAACAAAAATTGCTTTTAAAAACAATATTTAAATTTTTAGCAAACTACTACTATTTTTATTTTAGATTTGTATTATAAACTTAATACTTAATGAAATATATTCAAGTCATACAATCAAAGATAAATGAAAGAAGAGCAATAAATGTTTACTTATTATTCTTAAAGCATTTAAAAGGTAAAGTGAATTGAAACATTAATACAAATTAAAAATAAATTCATGAATAACATAGTTGTATTCTTTCTCCATTTGTACTATCATAATTTCGTATAATATTCCTCTTGTTTTTTTATATTTTTTTAGGGATACATTTTTTTCCTTAGGTTAAAC